>JAGDQP010010882.1:1050-28470 GCA_022664845.1 Lepisma saccharinum
GTGGTGGTACTAGGAATATTTCTTTTGCTGCTTGTTTGTATAGCCGTTGTAAGCTGTGCGATCGCCTGGTCCATGGTGTCAAGATCGTGAGGTTCAGGTATTTGTTCTACATATCGTTCTAGGTCTGTTCGATAGTTGGTCCAGTTTGCTTTGTCATAGTTGAGTATTGTACGGTTAGCAGTTACTGTTGCAGTGTGTCGAGTAGGTATGTACAGGTCAAGCTTTATTGGATCGTGATCGCTGCCTATCGAATCAAGCACATTGATGGTGATATAAGGTGTAAGTGATGAGGAGGCAATGACAGCATCCGGAGTAGTGTTGCTACTAGGTCTGGTTGCTCTGGGTATTGTACATAATTCTCCATGTGTGCGTTGGCTAATGTGGTCTCGAAAGGTTTGCTTTTCTCCAGCAGTTCGGCTATGGATGTTGATGTCGGCCATGATTATGTAGTGTCTGTAGTTATTATCTATATAGTTAAAGAAGGTAACCGGTATAGGCGTGTGGGGTCGTACGTAAATCGTAGCTATTGTTATTGGTTTTGCCTTGAAGTATACTGTACAGATATTATGCTCAGGCATGTTGGCAGAGAATTTTGGAGTAATGTTTCGGTGTGGTATTTTTTATTTTATTCCTATAGCTGTGCCTCCGTGTGCTCTCTCACCTTGAGGTCCGTCGTTGCGCAACAGTGAATATCCTGGAAAATGTATTTGGTGTTTTGGTTTAAGAAATGTCTCGTTTAGAGTAAAACATTTGACATCTTTTTCCTGAAGAAGGTGTTGGAATATTGCTTTTCGTTCCTTTAGTGACTGGATATTAAGATGCAGCAATGTTACCACGTTTCGTTTATCCATCCTGGTTATCATTTGGGAGAGGGTTGATTTTGAAATGTACGTGGGGACCGGAGTACGTAGCTTGTACCGTGAGTTTATACATGAGCTTGGTAGTATAATTTAACTGCTGCAAAATGTGTGGCCTGAGAAATGGATGGATATTTTGTAGTGTTAGGCAGAAGAAACGAATCATGTCTTCGATCGTAACTGGTTCCCTGAGAGAATTGCTGTTGGTGACCGGAGGATCCGGTGTTCGAACAGGCCTTACATTGATTACTTACGTACCCAGCTCATAAAACAATTTGGTGTACTTAATACATTGCATTCTTAATAATCAACAATAGAATTATCTTCTCTTTAATTCTTACTTAATGATCAACGATTTATAATTACGTGCTAATAAATTCCTAACAAAATATGCAAATAAACTATAACATAAAAAGTTGCCCACTTCGCTTTAACAGCGGTTCAGGTGCAGCCATCTAGCGAGCATCTCCCGAAACTTGTTCTATCACATTAATAGATATAGACAGGTCATTACACCGTTTAACATTCAAAGACACGTACATTTGATACGTATTCAACGTATCGAAAATTATCATGAAGCTAAATGAAATTCTAAAAATGGTAAAGTTTGTATTTTTGGGCCATTTTAGTAACTAATGACTTCAGCCCATCTCGAGTCCATTAACTGTTAAGTCTTTAAAAAAAACCGAACAAACATCCATGCCCCAGCCGGGATTCGAACCCTGGACCTGCGAGTCGGTGGTTTAGCGTCCCAACTTATTATTGAACTTTATTTTGTAAATAAGCACATTAGCAGAGTTTAGTAATTATTATCTTCTTCTTCCTCCTCCTCCTTCTTCTCCTCCTCCTCCTCTTCTTCTTCTTCATATTATTATTACTAAATGGCGTAAGGTCGGAAGAGAGTCATAATGTGAAGGTAGGAAGGGAAAAAGGACGTGAGCGGGTAGGAAAAAGGGAGGGTCCGCTGGAAGTCATGAGCTTAAAACGCCTAGACACATAAATCCGGCCCTGTAGGTATCTGGAACATTCAGTGAAGTCTCACACACGAAGCAAGATACCTGCATCTTGGACATCCGCTAGAAGCGTACATGAAAACAGTTTTGTTCCAATGACTCAAAATTGACAGCATTTCTTTGCATTTTCAGAGAATCAAAAAACGATCTTGCAGCTTTCCTGTCCAGGAAATTATTAAAAGTTGCTGATTCAATGATTGATTTAATCGTGTTCCGAGGTTTTGAAGATGAAACAATAGCTAGATCAACTCACGGTGGACGTATCTTGTCTTGTAGAGCTGAAGGCTCACACAAAGAGGCTGATAAAAATTGCATACTGCCCACCACACTACTGAAAGAAGAGTGGTAATGTTTCATGACTCTAATATCTTCCTACCAGAGAAAAAAATGGTCCATTCAGGTCAAGCTTTGAACAGGTTCTATGCTTGGGACCTGGCTTGACCCGGTGAACAGATTTCAACCCGATTACCCATAGAAAAAAGCAAAGTGTTTAATACTTCCAACTTTCGGCGTCTGAACAATGTTCGTTTCAAGGGGGACCGGGAACAGGTGTTTGATCCTCCAGAGTACCAAGAATACAACAACAAAAAGTCACTAACTATAGTAAACATACATTAAAAAACGGGGGCGAGGTGGCTCAGTGGTAGAGCGCTCACCCCCTGTGCCTGGGGTCCTTAGTTCGATCCCTGCTCAAGTCATGTGGGCATTGTTCCGGATAAACATCGTGTGTTTGGGTTTTCTCGATTTTCTCGCATTGCCTCTCACTTTCTTCATTCCACCAATTCATCCATTGAGTTTGAGCTAAAAGTTGTCTAAATTTTTAAAAATAAATTTCGAATTGAAATATGGAGAAAATATATCCCCGGAAAGAAAGAACAAACAGATGTGTAAATAACTCTCCTGTCGGAAAGGCAACCTGAAAGAATTTGTGAATCTCACATACGAACATATTGATTGATTCAAGCCCCAGGAACAAGACCAGCTCAAATCGAGTCAAGATAGGGTCGTTGTGTCAATATTGTATCGCGGGGTCTATTGAGTTAAGATTCGATCATCGGGTCGACTGATCATGAAGTTATTCTGTGTTTTGGGTGAATACCGAGCTATTGAGTCAGTCGTACCATTTGGGTCAAGTTTCGGGCCGGGTCAACAAATGTGACCCTGTTTCAGCTCTGCTTCTTAGTTTTACTCCATCATTTTGAAAGGATGTCCTGCAAAAACTCTATTTGATGGATGGAACTTGGAATAAAAGGAATTCATTCCTATCCATAAACTATTTGAAAAACTGTCTTCTGAAGAACAAAGAGCTATTTTGCCTTATTATTTGCTTGGTTGTGATTCCACATCATATCCTGTCCAAACATCAAAGATCACGCAGAACAGCCACACTATAAATTCATCTTGGAGCTGGAAAAGGTATCATTGACCAGTAGAGCTAAAAAATCTACTCACGAGTTCTTCACTAAACTGTATAAAACAATGTTGAGACAACTGATGAGAATCTACAAGTTCATAGACCATTGCAAATAGTACAAAATTACGACAGATGATGTGGCTGCGTGTGTGTTCAAGACAGAAAGACCACAGACTGAGAATAATAATGAGGTGTATACGCGAACAAAAGCCTAAGTGCCGTGTTAAAAGACAGCACATAGACTTTTGTTCGCGCATACGCCTTAATTATCAGTAACATTGTTCCTTCTGTTTATCTCTCTTCTCATAAATAATTTGAGTTTATATTTAGATTATCCAGTGTGTCTCTTCTAGCCTTGGCAGCTATCCACACTTCTTTCAATATCACATTATATAACTATCTACTGCTCGCTAACTGTTCAATCGAGTGCAGTAAATGATAATTATATAATTTTAAAGGTCATAAAATTGTCTACAATTTTTATATAAATCTTGCATGTTCAGGTCTGGGTGGACGAAGGGCTTCCAAGCAAGTGCCCTTTTTGAGTAAAACGCTTTATTCTGTTCTTCCATCTTTTATCCACAAAATAAGCAAATTTTATATCAATATTTGGAAAATTGAGATCAGGAGATGGCGAAGTGTGAAGGACTGCAACTGCCCATAGGACACTTTTCTGTGACGGTTACTGTCTCTTTGTCTGAGATCTGATATCACGGACAATGAGTTCAGTTGCTAATTATTCTACAGCTGATTATTCACTAAGTGTTTCTTGTTATAGTAATTCTTAATATATCTGAGTTGTTTTAAGGATTCTTTAGTTTCCGAAGACATTGAGGGTGTAGTAGGAGAAAAAGCGAAATGTTCAAAGAAGGATGTGAATAAAACTGTGGCGGCATTTGCTTTGTGTGACCACGGAGAAACCTTGGAAAATCTCAGTCAAGATGGTCGGCCGCTGGTAACAAACCAGGGAGCTTCTGAATGGGAAGCCAAAGGGTCTACGGTGAAAAATTTGACATTGCAGAGTTTTATCTCGGGTTTGTCGAGAGGTTAGCGCTCTTGCTTTCTGTGCCGATGATCACGGGATCAATTCCCGCTGGGTACATTGAACGGAGTGGTTCGGACTATCTTTATCAAAAACTGTGGGTCTCGTTCTTAGGAATGATAATTCACGCATTCATACATTTTACTCAGGTAGTGATTATTAAGATGCATACCTATAATATTATAATTACTACTACCGACATTTCTTATTTTTCTACTGCGTTGACTTAAAGGTCTAGAAGTTTTCGAGGTCAATTATACGAGCTTATACTTCATTTTGCGATCAAGTTTTAAGAACAAATGTCATTATTCTCTTCTTTCTTTTACATCTCTTACGTTTACTAGTGTTCTCTACAAGAAGTGCGCATGCATGATATTTTATGTTACTGCTTTTTCAGTATTTCTTTTTCATTTGAGTTGTAAAATGTAATTTAAGTTAGTAGTTAGTACTAAAAATATTCCATCCTTTAATATGGGAAAAGTCTTGTTTTATTCACGGCGATTCAATAAAATTAAAGTTTCCAACATTTTCATCATAGATTTTAAATAAGCTGGAGTTCGAAGAAGTGCCCTTCTTGCACTCAACCCTTCAATTCCTCTGAACGAAACCTTGACTAGTAGAATAGCGTTATTATGTTCGATTGCTTCCATTTTACTTCCGTAAATATGCGAACATGTCACCTCATAGTCGCTTGTAGAGCTATGAATTAGGGCGTAGAACATAGGTACTGTCATGACTATAGGGCTTCGTTGAATACCCATAACTGGTATGTTTTCCAAACTTACAAACAAAAGATTTATTGTGATAAGGGACTTATATCTTGATTCCTTAACCAATTAAAAATCGACGTCCTAGAAATTTATATCTTGGCAATTAGCCATCCTAAATATCTAAGTCAAAAAATTAAAATTACTAATCATTCACAGTGGAAAAATCTACATGTCAGCAAGAAGTGGCAAATACGAGACTGGCGAACCAATAAAAAGATTATAACAACTTACGAGAAGGCTGGTCCTGTTCTTCATCTCAACTCGGAGAATCGCGTTAACTTTCGATCTAAACGCAAGGAGCACATAATTGGTGCTACCAACTATACTCGTAGCTAGTTACATGTTCCCGTTACGGTGTCTAAATTTCGAGTCCCAGAACCCAACTCAGTTCTCTCGTCATAAACTTCTTTCCGTCCTCGTGATTTTCCCAATCATTTACTTTACCGTCCACTGCGGTCGATCGCTTTCATCATCTCCTGTGTCAGCACGGAGGAGAGGTAAGTGAGTGACGTGTGTGGGGTAAGTGGCCTATAAAGTTCTTCATAGGTTGGACAACCTTCTTCTATGTTAACAATTTCTTATTCGACACTCTTTCTGATGCTAAACTAATTCCTTAAATATTTCCGCTAAAATACACTGTCATTGTCTTGCTTCCTCGTTACCACTATGCGGTGTGAATGAACTAAAATGTTAAATGAATAAAATATACTGATAAAAGAATAAATAGTTTCGTCTCAAAATAAACTTAAGTGTCTGTATCAATAGAACAGACATATTTCAAACAGGTGGTTTTTTATTATTACCAGAAAAAGAAGGCGATATCTATGTAGAAATGGTATTAAAACGTGTAAAATTCTTACATGAAGAACCCGAAGAAAACGATGAAATAAATTTTAAAAGTTCTATTGATTACTTTCTGTTTTAGATAAATTTATGCCTTTGTTGTGCACCATAGGACAAGAGTGTTAACTGAGTGTCTCGTCGTAAAATGCTGGCTCTTCAATTGTCACATCAAGAAAACTTTGTTAACCAATGGTAGGCTCTTAAAAAACTATCGGTTCTGCTTACTACTGTCGTATATGCCAATTTCAGGTTTTAGTTGCCTGTAAACTGACTATTTGCAGATTAACGTTTGCACTCACGGAAGTGGAAACAGCTCATACTTTTGTCAGAAATAACAACACCTTGGGAAAATGTGTTTCTTTTCTAATATATTTATTTAACATACTGTGTATTTGTAAGTGCACTTTCTCCACAAGACTAAATTCAGTTTCAATGTTGTATTTCATAACATTGACAGCATGCACTCTGATCTATCATGTTGGAAAATGGTCCCCAACATCAGCTTTGGATACAATTTTTTAGAGTACCATTCTATTAGAATTCTTAAAATTATTTTTTTAATACCGTAAATGAAGGGTATCAGGGGAAAAACGGGAATTTCCATTTCTAACTATTTTCTGCTGTATAGCTTATTCTATTGAGGAGGATTGGAGCTACAAAACTGTCAAAAAATGAAGGAAAAATACTTATAAATGAGCACAGGAGACCCATATTTGTTGAACCGTTTAAACATTAAGAAGTGAAGAAATTAAAACTTGATTTCTAAGTAAACGTGTTTTGTGACATTCCTTGTTTTCTCCCTACATCCTTCAAATGCAAATTAAAACAAATAGTTATTTTATGCGTTGTAGGCATTTGAACCGCCATATTGAATAATGTTCGCCTTCAAAACACTCTCCTTCCAAAGTTATGCACTTGATGAGACGTTATTGCCACTGTCGTAAACTAACTAACTGTATCGCTTACGGAACTCGCAAGTTCATCGCCGCAGTAACAAATGTTCACCATTGGATTCTATCCTGGGAAACAGTAAGCTAGTTCTCAAATTGAATATCTACCTTTCGAAGATCCCTTCTAATGTTGTCATTCGAACGACGTCTCGATCTTCCTAACGGTCTCTTTCCCTCCGGTTTACGAACCACGATGGAATATAATCATTGTTTCTCTCCCATTTGAGCTACATGACCTGCTCATCTTAGCCGTCGTGATTTCATTATTCTTACAATGTCAGGTGAATCATAAAGTCTTTGGGGCTCTTCATTATGCACTCTCTTCCATTTTCCGGTCGTCTCGTCCCGTATATCTGTCTCAAAACCTTATTTTCAAACACACGTAATTTATGTTCAACTGCCAGGGTCGTACTCCAACTTTTGCAACCATAGAGTGTTAACGACGAAATAACAGTTCTGTATATTTTCAATTCTGTAGATCAATTGGACGTCCATCGCATATCTAGTATATTCACGGGCATAAAATGGATGCCCTATGGTGTTAGGGATGAACACAACAAACTCTGGTTCTTTTTAATTCACGAGATTGCACTTTGTTGCTCTCACCTTCTCTATTTATTCGGTTACACCAAAATTTATATTTCTTTTGCTTCGACTATTAGAAACAAAACGAGCCTTCCTTCATTGTTTTGCAACAATTACAACGAAAGTTACATTCACTCACTAAAAGTTTGCGCAATATCAATCTCGATAGGTGTTTGGAGTAAAGCACTGAGACGCGGTTAACGAGGATGGGGGTTCGAATCCCGCCTTGTTTATGGATGTTTGTGGATTGTAAAATGGAACGAAAAGCCAGTAGTTAATAAGTTGGACAAAACAGAAAAAATATAAAACATATATTAGCAAAGAATCACATAAATGGAAACCTTTTATCTGCCATCCCTTATTTAGGCACAACGCTAGTACAGTGAATTTGAGGTGGATTCGCAGTAGACAACGCCACCTTAACCCGGCTCTATACATTTCACTTTATTCTACCGTTTATTGTAATTGCCTTGTCAATAATTCATCTTATATTTCTTCATCAAACAGGGTCCAAAAATCCCCTGGGAATTAATAGTAATATTGATAAAATTCAAAATGTTTTAGCAACGTTTTGAAAATAGCAAACTAAATTGTTGCCCAGTAGCTACATTGCATATAAAAACCTTTTCGTTGAAAGAAACGTTATTCTTCAATAATTGTGGAAATTTTGATTTGACTGGGCTAAAGTTTAGAATGTCTACTACGTTTTGAAAAGCAAAATTAACTTATTTCTTTGGAAAATCGGTATGTGAAATATATACTCTGTTCTTGGACAGAGATTTTTCTGTAAATATTTAAATTGCCCTTTCGTTATATGAAATTGACAGCATTTCAATGCTCATTTTGATGTTTAAGAGATTCTCTTCGGAAACTTTCTTTTTAAAAGAAAATTCAGCAATCAGTCTTTTGCCTTGAGTTTATCATTTTTAAGTAAAAATAAATTAAATTTTTACCAGATATTTCTTATGTTAAGGGTTTCATTATGATGTAGGTAGATAGCCATCACTGTGGTATTACTGGAAAGTTTCCCAACCTTTCGCTATTTCAGTCCCCGAAGTGTTAATTTATTTATATGTGAGAAGGTAATTGCAGATAAAGTTAAAGTTTGATATTTGATCCAATGCTTTAGCAATTTTTAGAAATTAGTCAAATTAGTTCTGTGCATCCAAATTTTCGTATTTAATGTTAACTAGTGCGCGGCTGTGTTGAGTCTTGGCTATTTTAGAGGCCTGGTTGCGTTAGGTCACTAAAATAATTTTTGTGTTCTGTTTTCGTGCGGGATGTTCTCGCCTGTGTCTCCTTCTCCTTTTTTGGGATGCCTTTCTTCGTGTATTAGCCTTCTGGTTTTTGCCAACTTTCTGCGTTTGGGCAATTCTTCCGGGCTTCTTACATGCATGCGTTTTGCTCTAGACTAGTGTGTGTTCTGTCTGGCTGAAGCAAGGTGCTGATGGGTTCAGCACCCTGCTTTCAGGTCCGATAGCGGGTTTTCTTTTGTTTTGTTCCCTCTCCTGGGGAGTAATGTCGTCTTGTCTCCAGAGTGGTTTGACCATGTTGTGTTTGGGTAAGCCCCCTTTTTGCAACAGTTCACCACGGGCCGCTTGTTTGCTTTAGAGTCTAGATACTTTCGTTGGAGCAGCCTGTGGGACATTACAATGGCACCGATGAGTGTGAAGGTTCTTTCCTGTAACGTTTAGTGGAACATGTAAGCACCACGGTTCAGAGGTTCATCAATACTCTCTTGGCTGTTAGTTAGCACGCGAATCGTGTAAGTTGGACCTCAGTTTTAGGTTTAATTCTTATTCATTTTGTGATGTGGCATTCTTCTTCCAATTCTGTCTCAGTATCTTCGTCTGTAATTGTGGGTTCTGTTTCCTGAATGACCTCTGACAATGTCGGTGTTGTGCGTTCTGGTGGTTGTTGTTTTGTTTTCTGGTCTTTTCAAATTGGTTTGATTTCAAAAGTAATCTCAAAACTGTACTTATTGTATTTGGAAAGATAGCATCTGAAGATTGAATTATTATGCAATTTCTTGTAGGAATGCTTGTGGTGGTCCTGGCGCCCTGAACTTATTTATTGATGATACAGTAGTTTTAAATTTTGAAATCGTGTGTTATAATTTGTAACTAGAGCGACTACATTGGTGCTGTTGAAGAAGTTGTAGTTGAAAGGTCATGTAAATTTGTGATGTCCATGTTTTTTCTCTCCATCTGACTCAGTAAGTGGCTGTGACTTTTCCCGCAGGTGGTAACTTTGGTGCGGTGCGCCCAGGTGTGATCAAGAGCGTGAAAGTGGTGTTTGTCTTCAGATGGTGAGTCGAAGTCTTTAAATTGCTTATAATATTTAATAGTTAGGTGAACCAAATATGACTGATGGGGGTCCTGAGTGTTAACCGGTGACGGTCATCCATGTGGTTATTGGTAGTGTTGTTTGAAATATTAGATGACGAATGTTTTGAACAGCAATGAAGGCTACCCTCCTTGGTAATAGCCAAGGGCTTAAACACTGCTATCACTTGACATAAAGTATTGTTGTCAATCTGATCCACGAAACGGTAGAAATGACGCCATAAAGTTTACACAAAGTGGCAACAATGGTCAACAGAAGGTGACAGAAAGTATACCTAACGCGACAGGTAGATTTATTATTGCTAGTCAGGCTATCGCCCTCGATAGGGAAAGAGATTTACGTGAAGGATTCAAGCTTTGGCAGATATCATAAGTGGGTCAAAGGAGATTTAATTAATCTTTATTAACCTTTATTTCTTAAGGTTTCCTTTATTTCGGACTGTAATGAGCTGGCTTCATAATAAAATATTTTGGGTGATGATGATAGTGAGGTGCACTTAACGTCACAATGTAACAGCCTATTTGCTGTTCCATTTTTTTTCTTCCCCTTTTATTTATTTGTAATGTTCTGTTTCCTTTCGTGCTCTCCTTAGATTTTTCTCTTTGTTTGGCTTTAGTCACGCTTTGGGCGTGTTTCGTTTTATTTTCGCTTTTGTTTTCAGTCTTTATTTATTAAGGGTTTCGTTAGTCACGAAGCATTGACTTGGATTTAGTGCTTTATTTTGATGCTTTATGAGCCTAGTCAATGCTTGGCTCCGTGTTTCTTGCTGATTGGTGTTAATCAGCCTTCTTCTCCGTTTGATGGGAGAACTGCTCTCCCCGCCATGTTAGTTTCAGTTCAAATTTATACTGACCCGAAGGATGGAGTAAATCGAAGAATATTCCGATACTATTTTGTCCATTCCGGTGGAATATCTTTATGGTTATTACAAGAACAATAGTTGATACAAGTGCTACCCAGACTTTTTCAGCGACAACTTTGTTTCGAAATTTTCACGTTATTAAAATTATTATTTTGGTTTTAAGATTATTTGTCAGTATGTGTAATATGTTCTAAATTCAGTATGGGGCCATTATTAACCGAATTCCTACATTTTAAGTATCGGGTCGTTCGATTCAAGTAATAAATTGCCAACTTTTAGTCTCCCAGTTTCCATTTATATTTAAAATTCCCGGTTAGCAATGTTAACAGCTACCATACCTCACCGCTATTAGTCAAATTAACGACAATGTTTGTTCGACAATTTTTACGTACAGTTTTTTTTATAATTTTGACTTTAATTGTAAATTTAAAACCTCTAAATTATTATTTAATATTGGTTTCAACTACAGCCACTATTCTCCGTTCAATTGTCATATTTATGACATTATTATTGCATATTTCAAGATTTATTTAAAGAGTCAATTGTATAATGTAGTAATCATCTGTCATTACGTCACGCCTACTATAAGGCCAACTGGTTTCTTTCGCCAAGGTATGTTTTGTAAAATAACTCAATTTCTGTAAGAAATAATGTGGTAAAACGTTTTGTAAATTAAATAGCAATGTGTTTGGACTATCTCGTGAAACTTTCAGCAAAATTTATTAATTATTATAGAAATTATGAACATTTATATCTGCAAAACCAACTTTCGTTTTCGCTTAATTAATTCACAATGTGTAAAAAATAGAAAATACCAATTTGTTTGATTTCGACAGCACAATCTTAATTCTGTTCTGATTTGAATGAAATGATCAACTCCGAAAGTTTATATTGTGTAAAATCAGATGAATAAATTCAAATTTTGAAATCTTTATATTTCTTCGAACATTTTGAGTTTCGTTTCAATGAACATAGTCTATATAACCTCTCAGTTAACCAAGTATTACGTAAGGCATTAGTTGAGTATCCACATACAGTGTGTGATATTATTTGTGTTGTGCAGTGATTTATTTAACGTTTACCATGATATTCATCTGAATTTAACAACGAATAATTAAGTGAAGTTTGAAAGCAATTAATACTAATTTATTTCTCTGTTTCGGTTATCCTATAGTTTTGAGAGATGCATTTTAATTAGGTTAGGTTTGGTTCATAAATCTGTGGTCCAGTGGTAGGATTCTTTCACCAGCTGAGATGTGATAACTTGGGAAATGAACTATAAATTAATTTCTGCATATACTGCGTTATGATATATAAAGTGACTCCAGTATGTGATGTGTGTGAATATATTATTTTCATTTACGTTATGACACGACGTTTAGGTTGAGTTAAGGCCGCCGTTCGTTGTGTTCGTCGTCTTTATTTCAGGAATTGCGATTCCCATACTACAGGTGTGGGCCCTACTAAGGTAAAGGTAAGACATGGTCTTTTGCCACCCTGTAGACTTCGAAGTGAGTAAAGATGCAGTATGAGTCACACATGAATTGTTATGCTTATCATAGTATCAAATTATTCCCAAGTATGGATTTTCGTTTTCTTTCTTAGACTATAGCTAATTTGAACCAGCTGGTACTTCAGAGTATGAACCGACGATCTAATTAAAAAAGATTGGAGGTGTCGCCTTATCGGTATTTCCTCACTCGTACTAATTTACTGTCTTTTAGCAGCAATCACAAGGATCTGGAATCCTCTTTCCAAGATATTCTTAAATCTGGAAGACATTTCTGCACCACTCGTCTGGGGTGTAGGAAATGTTTGGAGCTAAAGTTAAGTTAGATGCTTTGCGTGGGTACTCTAGGCTCCTGGTGACCCTATTTATATTCCTGGGTTGTGGTGTTGCAGTTTTTGGCTATTCCCAGCTAGGAACTGTGTTGTACAACAACACGTTGCCATGGTTAGTTGAACAAATGCTGTGTTATCGGGCAATCCTGACTGATATGAACAGTATTTTATTTAACTTGTTAGAGGACTATGTAGTATCTCTAGAAATCCTGAAGATTCCTGAGGATATAGCCCCTGCAGAAATTTGTTGTAAAAATATTAATATGAATTAATATTTAGTAACGCCATGTCTAGTTTTGTACAACCTAAGTAAATAAAACGTTTGCAATTTTCTTTCAAATATTATCATAAAAGAAAACAAATGCAAGAATAATACAAGATACAACTTAGTGATACCACTAGTAATGATATTTTAATTTGAGCAGTTCTTCCATCTATTGGTAAAAGATTTCTTCACTGCATTAACTACATCCTATCCCAGCCTCAGTCTGTAATGCATAAAGGCCATACATATAATTTAACAAAGCCTATTGAACGTGTCGAAAACAAACTTCAGCTATGTTGTTTTCTTCCATTTACGTGACTCGTCACATTTATATATGCTTCAACTTAATCTTACCCACAAAAAATACCCGAAAACAAATATGTTCGTTTCTAAAAACACTTACATTGAAAAGGAAGATCACAAAACCAACTAGGCCTACTGGACAAAGACAACTCGTACGATGAGATTAACAGAAAACGCAAGATTCCAGTACCTTGAAGGATCTGGTACTTTGACCAGAACGCTAATAATGGTGATGATTATTACTGTTCACGTCTTTTATAATGTTAATCACCTTCACCTTCCTTTCCAGAAAGGCAAACTTGGAACGTCAATCTTAGAGATTTAGAAGTTTCCTTAACATTCTCCGCCCCCACAAAAAAAAAAAAAAAAAAATGTTGTAAAGATATTGGTAAGCGTATTGCTCTCGCTCTCCACGTTAATTTCGTATTTCATCAGGGAGAAAGTGGTTTGAAATTATCAGTGATTAAAATTTTTCGTGCTCTTGTGAAAACGAATTTAAACGCAAATTGAAAGTTTATGAAATTAATAAAAAATATGTAATTGTACTGTAAAAGTATGCTTTGTTTTCAGTATGTAAGTACAAATGACAGAAAAGGTGATGAAAAAAGTCTTCATTAAATTTGCCTAATCAACTGCATCTAAAAGTATCTTATTTCATATTACTAGAACTAATAGTTAACATTAGATACGTTATACTCCAGTTTACCTATCGTTCCCAACCAATCGCATGCAAGTATGAACGCTGACCAGATGGCCTTTAAGTACACCGGCTTTCCGACAATAATAAATTACTTACGTTGCAGATACCCTTTTGGCACCTAACCCAACCAATATAACTTTGAGGAGCTTAACCTATGTCTCACTCAACAGGAGGCTGAGCAGGAGAATTTCGCTCATTGAAGATTTTGAAACAAAACTCCGACTGACAATTTGGCAGGGGTGAAAATTGTGTTACTTCTCTTCTTCTATGCTTGATTTTCGTATATATTTTATTAAAATTGGTTTATTTCACTATAGATAAACTGTAGAGGGCATTAATCCCCTAAGACTAACTTATGAGATGTACCACCACCTTACATTTCAACGTACTTTTCTTCTTCTTGAAGGTAGAATAATAAACATATTTTGCTTCTCTAAACCAGCTAGTTATATTCCGCAGACCTCCATTCATTTTGTACACATTGAATATATCGATATACGGTATCTTGTTTTATTCTTTCCATCAATACCCTGGACAAAAATATATTTTACTAACTCGTATAGTTATAATATCCCAAATGCAATTTATCATCACGATAAATATTACCATTGTAAAAATTATCTCTGTATGATCGCAGGTATAAATGATGTCAGAATTACTTTGTAAAGAAATAAAGTCAGATCTTTGTAGAGTTACTTAAACCACCTCAATCCTTAATTTCGCATAATTCCTAACATCCCTTTGGAAACACTTGCAGGTGGCTCCCAAGCATTTCCGCCACCACTACATCCGCACTGGAATGATTCCGCAATCTAGTTGAATACTAACTTCACGTTCCTTTCCTAATGTTTTATTTCTTGTAGTTTGTATTCAGTTGTAGTTGCATATTACATTGGAAAGAAATTCGGTGTGCTTTTATTAAAGATAAAAAACTAGGATACTCAATTGATTACCGTATTATAACTTATTTAAACTGGATCCTATGGCTTCGTGAAATAATTTTTCTGCTATATGTTTACCAACATTAGGTAGCATTACAAGGAAAGACGATAATCGGAATGCCATAGGTATTTGAATAAGCTTCTAAAAGAACAAGATTCATATGATTATGCCCGGATGTACTGGCGAAACAAGGTATGTATGGTACTTTAAACATCCATCTTTGAGATCCGTGCCAAAGAGGCAATTTTTTTCTTTTAATACATTAAGAAAGACTTAATATTTTGGAAGTGAGCCTTATCTTTCTTTTCTATGTAAAAGTGTCACAGATTTTCTCTTCCTCCTGAAGTAATAAGGAGGAAATGAAAGTTCCATTAAATAGAAGAAGTAGTTATAGTCTGTGTTTATCATACCAACGACGTTAAAATAGTATTTTGCAGCATTTCAGGTATTTCTTTCTTTCTACGATAATGTTAATTGTTATGATTACAGAAAGAAACAATAGAGAAAACGTAACAAAGTAGCAACAACAAAGACCAATGGGAAGAAGATGATGGTTTTCCATTTTTATTTATGGCCTTTAGGTATCTAAGGCTCAGGCTGGGATAGGAGAGAGGAAAGGATTTGGAAAGATGTCGGCAGGGCCTATGGTGAAGGTGCAATTCCAGTATTTGCCTGGTGTGACTGAGGGAGAAACCCTGGAAAAACCTCAGTCAGGATGGTCGGCCGCTGGGATCGAACCCACGACCTCCCGAATACTACGCCAATGCTCTACCACTGAGCAACGGCGTCTCGGTAAGATGATGGACGGTGTAAAAGAGATAGAACAACAGTAATTTTAAAATTGCATCTCCTTTCCTCCCTGTTTCGTACTATAGGGATCAGTAGCATGATATGCAGATTGCTCTTAAATCTTCTTATACGAGATATTTGGAAAGCAGTTATTATAAATTAAGAAGTAACGTACTCAGAGAAAAATAAGAAAAATAGAAAGTGCTTTGAAGCAATGTCGAAACGCACGTAGCGCCGATGCTAGAGACACCCAAATAAGATCTTCGTCACCCATCGTCTTAAACGATGTAATATCTTGACAAATACTGACGTTAAAACGTGTTGGGTTAACAAATCACAATCGATGTTTTAACTAAGAATTATACTTGAGCAAAGTTCGTGATTAACGGACTCCGACGTAAAGGGGATTCCCCATGTAATTGATATTGCGTCGTAGAAAAACACAAATAAAACTCTTCCTTAAGCGGTATTCTTTAGTCCTAAATTTGTATTCTACTTTTGCAGCATTGCCATGTAGTAGACGATGAACTATTTTCAAGTTTTCTGAGTAAATTCTCCGAGATACTGCTTTTACTTTCATAGAAGTCAACCCTATCCTATTCTTCTTTGAAGAGACCGACAGAATCTGGTTAGTGTCTTGAAGTCCCACTTAGACGAGTTAAGGTGACCATATTTTTTTAGTGATTCCGGGGAGAATCGGGATAATTCCACTTCTTCTTTCTTGGAAGAGTAAATTTGTCTACCTTTTCTTTTCCTCCTACCACTACATGAAATATTACTCCATTCTCAATATTTTTTTTATCTATACTCTTTGAATTTAGAGTTTACAAATGAAAAGCAGTTAAATCAATCAGAACATACCTAATGGGATTTTAGAAAGATTACATTTCAAGGATGTAGCGGGAAAAATACAGAATAAAAAAAATAGTCCCCTGAAAAGAGTTTATCTGCTACCCCTAGACAGAATTCGTTTTCGATTCCTAAATAAAACAATAAACTTTTTGGAAGGATATTTATTCTTCAAACCAGGGAGAACACCGGGGAGAAAAATACCTGGGGGATAAATCCCTTAATCCGTGGAAACTTCTCGGAAATCGGATGTGAAAGGTCATCTTAACTTGAGTGCTTTCATAGAATTCTACTTACTAAAACAGTTACAAAAGAGTAGTTACTCTGAATTGATTTCTGAAGGAATTTATGACGTAAATGAAGTTATCTACGCAGTTAATGTTATGCTATCTCTTTCAGACTTTACCTTGGAAAGTTACGTATAGTATGTTTCTAAGATTAGATACAGGGAACGTGGAATAGTCGAAAGTTTCGGAAGAGTTAGTTTTCATGAGATACGGCAATATTGTACGATTCTTGAATCTAATCTAACTGTACGGTTAAATTATAAGGACTATTTGCGTGGACACTTAGCAGGGGCATAATTTGCTATAGTATGTTAGTGTCACTAGATCCTCGGTACGGTTTTTGCTTTCTGTGTTTAGTTGACATAAGCAAATGTGTCGAATTTTATAATTTTACAGGAAGAAGAATTATATCTTGGCTGAACTTTAGATACTCCCTATCCTTCTTTAAAAATAGCAACTATTCCTCGAATATGACTCGTTACCTTACTACAAGCAAACCGATACACCGACGTCCCAACTCGTAAGATGGCAGCACGTGTTTCTTTTTTTAAATTCTGATGATTTAGTATACGAAGTAACGTTTCTTATTATTATTCTATGGAATAACTTCTTTATGAACTTGTGCCTAGATGTTATGTAGGAAGTAGAGTAAATGAATGATTCATTATCATAAAACTCGAATTACACTTAGAATACGAGTTCTCGTCTGATACTATGGTAACCAAGTTGTTTTTTTTAAATATACAGGGTGTTTCGTGAGGAAACTGACAAACTTTGCACATTTATTCCTTACATCAAAACAACACGAAAGTTTATCATGCACTTTCCTGAGAAATGTCTTAATTTTTAGTGTTGCCAGTTGAAATTTTCTGACTGAAATTTTCTGAATATTTCACGTTGTTACCAGCACGAAACTTCCGACTATAGTCATGGCAACGGAGATTGTGGTATCATAAGTTAAGTAGAATTAAGCATTATAAACACGAAAGGACGTGTTACGCGAGTGATGTAGTCACTGAATAGATTTCATACTATTTCAAAACAATATAAAAAGTTTAAGAAAATGCGAAATTGTCAAATTTATAAGATTTTTGTTTATAACTTAAAATTCATCTAAATTAGAAACCCTTAGCTTTACGTGCGAAACAGTAACAACCAATCAAATTAGGAATACAGAATCAATTTCTCCAGTTAGTTATTTCAAGGAATGAAAGCACACTTATCTACAAATTTATGGTCGGTCTTTCGAAATTTGGCACGGCGTTTTGAGTCATCGTGAGTCAATTTAATTTTCGCTAACTTTCAGAACCTTACGATTGATCTAAACTAAATTCAAACTTGAAATTATTTATGACCTTTAGACTCAGGCCGAGATAGCATAGGGGAAATGACAAACGTAGCAGCCAAGGGTTTACTTATGTGCTATCCCGGCATTTCACTGCTGAAACTGAGGGGGAACATTGGGAAACGTGCTAGAATTGTCGGTCGCGACCTTCTAACGCGCGTCCCAGGGCTTCCCTTTGCTGATCCAGTGTCCTCGACGTTACCATTTGGACCAGGGGGCTGGATTGACCTAAACTGTCCTTTGGACAAAAAAGTTAAATATGTTACAAAACACAATGTGATCTTTCTTAAAGACAGATGAAATATTCTTCCGAAATTGTCTTTTTTTGAATTATGATTATTGTCCAAAACAAGTTTGCCAATAACAACTTCATTCAATTGATCCCTACTCTACAGATTTTGAATCCAAGACTACCCTCATAGCAAGCGAGCGTGCTAAAAATTCACCCACCCAGGGGTTGATAAGAAATTCCTAAGTGCGGTCGTCTTTATATTTGGAATATCGACATTTTGACTTGCATTCTATGATGTTTAACTCGACTTTTGTCCCAGAATAACCTCTAGTGACAGTTGAAATGTCCTGTATCGGCTAATGTTGCAGAGAATAAAAACGAATCGTTGTTAGAAAATTTAAACCAATAAGAAAAAAATGTCAGTTCGAGTTGATCTACATAAATTTGAATTCAATTATTCGATTTTTTTCCTCTACGAAAGCCAAGGACCTTTTTCTGCTGACCAGTACTAGTATCTAAGAATCTATTGACAAATAGAAAATAAACACAACTGAATCCTAAAGGCACTTTTTGAAAAGACGAATTAACAAAATTAATTATGGAGTTATAAAGCAGTAATTGAAGGGTCCGATTGAAAGAAATCCTTAAGTCAAACTTTTACTTTTCGAAATATTTGATTAACAAACCATTGACGTTGTATTGGTTCTAATTTTGTTATTCATGTGTATTTGTTTTTTGTTTTATATTATAAAAAAGCAAATATGGACTGAGGTTTTGTTTTTCAATTCAACTGGATGCTAAAGTATATCTTTGTAAGAAAAGAATATAAATGAGGAAAGGAAAAATACGTCAAAAATGATGTTTATAACACCTTGCAGAGATAGAAATGAACTGTACAATCGACAATAAGTTTTGTGCTTAGATATTCAAGATAAGTGACATCATTATTCAGTTTCCACTACATTTGTAGCTACAGTACCATCAGCTGTTTGTTGCGGCACCATTTAAAACTACCTTTAATTTTCGGGTATATACAGTACTTCAACAAGTGACATGTAGTTTAGCTGCAACAAACAGAATTTCCCGACTTGATGGGATGACGTTCTCCTCCAAGTGTGCTTTTGGTCGGTCTGTGATGAGCCACCGCGGTCCTCTCCGGTACAAAGTGAAGAATGTGAGCAGGACTGTCACTGTATTTCTCACTGTTGGGCTACCAAATCTCGTAAATCTGATTTGTCTGCACTGTGCATTGATGACCTTACATAATTATGTGTCATACAGCCCCTTGTAATCGAATATTTCCACCACATGATTACATTTACCAAATGTTTCATTTTTCGGAGACTACGTTAAAGGAATACTGCTTGGAAGTAGCTTGACACTGTTTAACCAAATCCACGTAGTACTGTGAACTGCATACTTTTTTTTTGTGCCTTTGCTACTCTCTGAATGCAAAAACTCTGTCTACTGGTAACATCATGGGATAAGATACAGAACCGAAATACCGTAGAACATGTGAAATATACACAGCTGGTCCATATATATGAATATGTACCTCTTTTTGTTCAGACTTTAGCAATTATCTCAGAACAACAAAAGTAATAGCACTTTATCACAATTAATGTCTGTGTGAAATTATCAAGACAAGTCATGACATTATTCAGATCTTTGGCATGAACATTTTCAGCAAACATATACATTGTAGCTTCATTTGTTTCTATGTTATGAATACAAAAATTATGAAACCAAGATTGTCTTCTATAGTTTTCGTTCTGTGCATTTGCCACAAGAAGTTGTATGTTCTTCTAAATAAAGAAAACATTTTTCTGTGAATTTAGTGTCATTTTGCATTTCTCTATTGTAATTAACGGACTTGTTATAGTAATATTTAAAACTGAAATATAGCACTGGAGATTCACATAATGAAAACATCGGACAACATAACAACAACTATGATTACGTATAAATTAGAATATTCCTAAAACTCGACTTAGGGAGTTTTCAATTGGAACCTTCTGTTATTGCTTCGAAGGTTGGAAATACTTAGACACGCTTGAGAAAAGGAATACTGGCAATCAAGCAATACTACAAATTTCCTTAGTACTTTGGCAAAATGTCATTGAATTTGTTCGTAAGGAAATAACCTACCAAGAATATAACTCTGCCACCTCTTGCTAAAAGAAATAAAGCATGCCTATTGAGCTACTCTGCATGCAGTTATTTACTGGTCGGAACTACCTCAGCGGGTTCCGGTGGTCGTAATCATAAAATATTATGAGAAATATAATTATATAATTATGAAAAAATATGCTAAAGATTATGAAAAGATAGTCCTACCTTTTTTGTAGATTTTCCAGCAGACTTTACGCCTGTAAAGCAGTTGATAGGGGTATCTACCTTCTAACACAGGGAGGGGGACGAACATAATAAAAACTGGAGACACACGGATGTATTCTAAAACAAATATAAAATATTACTGTGGAAATGTGGTTTATTGTTGCTAATTTTCAGATAAAGCAACAATAGCTAAGATCCAGAACTCATTTTTTTAAAATTAATTGTTTATCGTTAAACGACATCATTATTCTTTACTAGTTATTTGAGCCTGTCATGCAGTGATTCTGCCAGATTCCCCATGTAGGGGTGTCACCCTCCCAAATTCTTGAGAACACCTCCAACTTTAAAAGTTTGACGGTGAAAAAATTCTACAGAAACCGTGCAAAACTCCATCTATACCCTCCCAATTTTGACTTTACACCCCCCTCCCCACCACAAAAAAAACTGAAAATCCTGGTGGAATACGTGTCATCACAACACCAACATTACCCTTCTGCAACTTACCAGTAGTTTAATTTCACATTATTGTTATTGAGCTGGTGAGGAAGAGGTATTGTGAATACTTGATTCCTCTTCGTAATTATTTCTGACCTTTTGCAGATTATTTTTGCCGATTTCAGCTTTTCCATTCAACGGGAAGTGCACCTTTGATTTTCGGTGTAGGGGGCTTGTTATTTGGGTACTTACTTAACAGGATAATTACATATTTTATTATACTCGTAATGCAATCTGTTCCACGAATCTTCATGCCAAATAACAGTTTTCTAGTCTAGAAGGAAGAGAATTTTCGATACCTGAGGATTGGGAAGAGTAGTGCTGTACCTAATGGTATAATTGCATTTTCCCCTAATTCCAAATTCCAACGAATCTTCATGCAGATTTTAAGCTTCCTAGCCCAACGAGAAGTGAATAAAACCCGCTGGAAGGACAGAAGGACAATACGTTGGGTAAAAAAAACTTTATTTTTATATGGGCCAGTTTAGTAACTTTGGACTTCGGCCCGTCACGATTTGCCTTTAGCTGTTAAGTGTTAAAATCCACACCCATGCCCCTGCCGGGACTCGAACCCGGGACCGTTGAGTCGATAGCCTACCGCCGCAGACCGCTCGACCACCCGGCCGGCGACAATACGTTGGGGATTGCATGTGTATTCCTTATACCTTACTCTGCTGCACTTTAAGGAAGAATAAACACATGCTATATGGTAGGAGAAGAATCAGATTTTAAGTGCAGAATCAAGTTCCTTGGTAGCAAAATGGGGAATCCGGGACGCAATGAAAGGTAAAGGTATTGTAGAGTGTACGAGATCGAAACCTCAAATATATGAATTCATGACCACCAAGGATGGAACAAGTGACCAAAAGTAGTGCAATCGTTAGTGCCGGATTGTGCAGTACAAAATTTCGTTTGTGCTCAATTCGTCGCAAAATTATGCGACATTCAATTTTGGGCGTGTGTGAAGTTACAAGGTCGGAAAAACGACCGAAACTAATGCAATCTTTTGTACTTCCTTTATACTGGATGGTGCCATAGAAAGTTTCGTTTGTGCTAAATTCGTCGCAACGATAAACGACATTAAATTTCTTTGTGTGTGTGTGTGGGGGGGGGGGGGAGTTTATAGGTCGAAATCTAGAAAAAAATATGTTTGATACCGACAATCTTTGTACTTCGTTTGTGCCGGATCGTGGTTTAGAAAGTTTTGATTGATCTCGATTCGTAGAAAATTTATGTTACTTTAAATTGTTTTGAGGAGGCATAGCTTCACCCAGGGGCGGACTGGGTATATTAGGGCCTAGGGCGCGGTTACCATGGGGGCCCTCATACTATTACACCAATTTCTAAAATAGCGTACAATGAACATCTGCGATGAGCCATCGCGTTATGCAGTTGTAAATTCGTTGGTACTTTTTGCAAGCTATGATTTATCATTAGTCATTGGAAATTTGATGTCACAGCAAGTTTTAATTAAACAGCAAAGCACAGGATTTCCAGAAACAAACTCTCGAGAGAATATTTTATAATTATTATTGTATTACCATATAGTAACTGAAACACTAAACAAATAATAGCCAATAACTTTTGACTGTGGAATGAACGACAGTTTTACTGAAAATGGAAAACACTGCTGAAACACTAAACAACTAATAATTTAAAAAAGTTAAGATTCTTTTCAGTTCAGATGATGAATTGCAGAGTTCCTGAATAACTTCGTCCACGGGCACTAAATTTAACATGTCTCTTTCCATACTCATTAGTAAAAATGTGTCCAAAATGTCTTCAGACAAACTAGCTCTGAGACTTGTTTTCACCAACTTTAACTTTGAGAGAACCTTTCACATGTCACTTGTGTGCATGGTAAAGACAACGCATATTTGTATACAATGTATAAATTATTAAAACAACTAGACTGACATAGAAATTGGTACAAAATTTTCCCTGCACATGACAAACAATTTTTACACAAACTTTTTGCAGCATCATGATCACTCTTGCCGTGAATCCCGTCCAAAGATGTTCTATCTCGCATAGCAGGCTCAGATGCATAATAATCATCATCATCATCTTCTTCTACGGATTCAGGGACATCATTCTCTTCAGGATCATCAAAAGCCAGAAAGCGATACGCGGGTATATAATAACAATTATAATGATGTAAAAGCAATGAAGTTGATGCACTGCATCACGTGACACCGGGAAATATTCAAGGTTCGTCAGCAACTTTGTAGAACTTTATACATGTTACCTTCACCCACACAATGTAAACAAATGACGTAATTGTAGTCTCAGTGAAATTTTTCTATCGATCTTGGAGTGTTCGATCAAAGTACGACCTTTGTTTGCCTAAAAGTTGAAATATTCCCTCTTGTGTCAGCCTTCAAACATTGATCGAACACTCCAAGATCGATAGAAAAATTTCACTGAGACTACAATAACGTCATTTGTTTACATTCTTTGAGGTAGCCTATATAAAGTTCTACAAATGCTGCTGATGTACGTTGGATGTTTTTACCGGCACCACATGATCAAAACACCTCTGTGACGTAACGTGAATCAACCTCATACAGTAGACGCAAAAATAATAACTTGGCCGCTAAGGAAGAGGCATTGCTCACTGCAGGGCTACGTCTATTCTGAGCAGGTCCTATTCTAAAACGTCGTGCATTGTCTTCTGATTATCAATCACGTTATTTTGCGTCTACTGTAGTAATTACCTACACCATTATTTTCAATCTCGTACTTTATTGGCATTATCGCCTACTGGACATGATTGTGATAGAACACTTTTATTCCAGAGCTGGATAGCATTATGGTATTTATGTTGGCAAAAAAATCCATGTCAACACTGTAGCCTAAGCTCCAGCGGATAATTCCAAAAACGAAGCATGTTTTCTGTTTTAAATGAACTTGATATTTGGACTAGGTAAAAGTAAATACATTTTCAAAAATGCGCTGTTTTTCCATTTTTGAGTTATCAAATATAGACCTACAAGATGTGTTAACATCCATAAAGGACCCATCAGCGTGTGGTTAAATATGGGCCCAGCTACAAACGAGGCCCCAGTCTTCAACGATGAAAGGGCCCAAACTGTCCAACATAATGAAAGACTGCCAAACATAATGAAAAAAGTGCCCAGGACCCCAACTGTCCAACACAATGAAAAAAGGGCCCAGGGCCCCAACTGCTCAATGTAATGAAAGAAGGGCTCCAGCTGCACAATATAATGAAAGTAGGGCCCAAGGCTCGAGGCACAAACTAAATCACAGTTTCCAATAATAAAAGACCATAGTGAAAGATGGGCCTAGCCACAAATCCAGTAACAAAAGGGCCCTATTGAAAAAGTTAACTTAGTGATGGAAGGATGGAAGAGGGGTGTGTGTTGGCAGCATAATAACGAGCGATCTACGGAATTATTTAGCTTTCTTTTGTTTTAGCGTTTCTCTCTTTCTCTTTGTTTCTTTATTGTTTTCATTATTATTATTTTCTGAGAGTACCTAGGCCGCGATTATGGCCTAGCGGCCCTGGCCAGTCCGCCCCTGGCTTCACGCTCTCGATAAAATTTCAAAGCTGAGCTTGAAGTTTCATCATTCGATTGTGCTGAACATTACAACAAAAAATTCCGTTTGTGTTCAGATTGTCGCAAAATTATGCTACTCTCAATTCTGGGGATATCTTCACCTTTAAATTCAATGAAAATGAGAATTTTGAAACGAAATTTTATGCCAATCTTTTGTGTTGGATTGACTCGTATAAAGTTCTGGAGATTTTTCACGTTGGATGGTTCCAGAAGAAGTTTTATTTGTATTTGAATACAGCACACACAGTTCTTTGGCCTTATTCATACATTCGTTATATATACAGTGGACGACTATCCGGATACCAAATAAATGTAATAAATATTTAATTAAATCTCGATGAGGATAATGCAGAAGTGCTTCAGTTATAGTATGGAAAATTTTCATCTGCTTATAAAATACACTGGGAACTATTTTTTCTTCCTGCGAATGTACAAATTGTTTTTAGTAAATGTTTAGCATGCATTAACAGCAATACAATTAAACAGCAATGCTTTATTTGGATAACATTGTCAGCTACGTTTTTGGCCGACCACAAACAATGAATTTACTTCTTATTACGTAACAAACTGACTGATTTATACAAATTCTAAAGTCTAAAGTAATACACCGGGCCGCCGTAGCTGAGTGGTAAAGCGTTGGAGTAGCGTTCGGGAGTTCGTGTGTTGGATCCTAGCCGCCGACCATCTTTACTGAGTTCTTCCTGTTTTTTTTTTCTCAGTCACGGCAGAAAAATGCCGGGAAGGTACTTTCAACATTGGCCCTGGCCGATATCATCTCGAATCCTTTGCCCTCCCAAGTCCCGGCCAGAGACTTAGATGCCTTATGCCATGAATACAAGAAAATTAATTCTAAAGTAATACACAACTGAATGTGTGTCGTCCTGCCCACCCACCCCACATCAAGAGATATTAAGAAACTAATTATTCCGTTCGTTTGTGCTAGGTTTGTGCTGATTTGTTCTGCAGTATCTCGATTTGTTCTGCAACGGCATCCGAATGAAAGGTACCCCTTTGTGGGGGAGGGCGGACGAAGTCGTTCTATCCCCCCCCCACTTACAACGCCGAATCGCTCGGTGATCGAAATAAGCTGATTCGTTTGTGCTACATTTGTGCTGCTACCTTGCCAATTTTCAACATTTGTTCTACCATTGTTTCCGAAATAATGCAACTTGGATGGGGGGGGGGGGCAGGAAGACTTAGTTCTAGCCCCCCAACTTACAACGCCGAGTCGCTTGGTGATCGAAATAAGCTCATTCGTTTGTGCTACCTTTGAGCTGCTACGTTGCAAAGTTTCAACATTTGTTCTACAATCGTCGCTCGCAGTCGATAGCAAGTCAATATTTTGTACTGTAAAAGCCGCTTTAGACGACAGCAATTAGGCTACGATGAATCTTACGGTTAGCAGTAATGCCAGAGTGTGAAAGCAAGAATGGTACAATAGGACAAGATGCTATGGTATAAATCCATAACTTTTATTTTCTTTTTACGCTGGCACACCACTTTCGCTAAGATTCATAGTACGAGAAATTGTGTCGTCTAGAGATAATGCATTTGTCAATATATATATATATATATATATATATATATATATATATATATATATTGAGTTCCATTTAAAATGAGTTTATTAGTCATCTGTGGCTCAGAATGCTCTAATTTTAAGAAACCAATGGTAATGGTAATAAAAATATTGTGATATTTCTCGTTTACTGCGCACACAAACTGCATCGTAAAGCAGAGAAAAATGAATTTCTTGTACACAACAGACAGATCTCTGGTGCTGTAGCTCAACGTGTCTTTAAGGGATGGATTAAAGGTATTCAAGAAGAACAAACAAAATAAATTTTATTAAAAGACGTAGCAAGCAGGTTACCTAAAATCATGCCATAATGAAACTGCAGCATAAGTACAACTTAACAAATCAAAAATAATAAAAACATGACGTTGCAATTAAATGCAAATAGAATTAGTAAACGATAAATATTTCCCCAGTTTGGTATTATCAGGCTTATACAGTAAATTCCCGATTATCCGACTTTCGTTAATCCGACCTGGAATTGGCAGGAAAGAGTCCGTAAAATATCACAAGTTGTTGACTGTTGTGACGAAATACATTTTCTATTGATTGAATACAAACGTATATTCACTGTCACAAGCCACAATTACACGCAGCATAAATAACGCACACAGTATAAATTTATAGTTTGTTCAAGTTACTAGTATGCAATTTTTGAAATCATGAATGTATTTTGTCAGTATTAAATGTCGTATTTGTTACTTTCCGCGTCATCTGACCCAGGGAGGCACAGTCTGAACTTCGGATATCCTCGGAAGCGTTCGACAGAACCTGACGATGACGTCACTCGCAGGATAGGCACTAAGGCAGCACGATATACAGAGTAATTAAACCTGCACTTCACATAAATTCTTTTTGTAATTAATGAACAATTTACTCATATATTTTTTCTCAAGGTCTATAATTTCAAGCTCTAAATATATAGGGGTCTATGTATATAATTTTTATCATAATATCGGGTTACAAATATGTGCTGATTAGACAACAGAGTCTATGGCGTTATTCTCGTACCAAGTCTGTAACTCGGAAAATATTTAACTTAGAGCTTTGGAAAAAAAAAGAGGGGAAAAGAGAGAGAATATAACTGCATATACGCAATTGAATTATGATACTGGGAACCAGTGACGTCCAAGAAATATCTCTACGGTGTATCAACTTCAGAATTTGTAATGGAAAGTAGAGTAGTTTTTCATTT
>JAGDQP010010882.1:28570-54490 GCA_022664845.1 Lepisma saccharinum
TTGGAATTTATACAAAAAAAAAACTTTTTGAGGAAATATTCTGTTTTATATTCCCTGCGGTTTGACAGCTCATTTTGACGGCACCAGTATTACGTCAGCAGCTTTGTTCCGTCACCAATAACTCAAGAACAATTTGAACGCTAACTAACTGATTTCCTACACACTTTCCAGGTTTAGGACTGACAAAATTGTTAAATTTCTGGATTTTGCAGTTTAAAATCAATGGACATTCACCTTGTCAGTATGGATATGATTTTAATTTGCGTAAGAATTACAATGAACACTCCTTTAACCTTTATGTCCTAATAAAATGAACAATTTGAAACCCCTAGTATTTACATTAAAACTCTTAAATAAAAAAACAGCTTTCTGAGAGTTGTAGAGTGCAGTCTGAAGAAGGAAGTGGTAAGTTCTGAAACGGTTGCGTTTGGATTTCTTTTTGTTATTAATTAAATAATATCAGCCTTGTCAGAAAGCTGCGTTTTTCTTTATTCAGTGTTGTAATATCTAAAACTCTTAATGTGGAGAAATTTAAAAAAGACACAGACAGAACATATTATGTGGGAACATTATGAACACAATTTTTGTTATACGTATTCAATGGCTTTGAATGCCAATAATAATAATATCATTAAAATGATTCACCATGCTCATTTTGTTGACATATTCCATATCATGTTCAAGTTTATGTTTGTAGTACAAGTTCATGTGTGACAGTTCATCATGAATTCTAGTAATGTGGCAATTTTCTTGCTTTATTGGCATTTCCAAGATTTTATTTTATTTTCAAATTAAAATACCTAATTCGAATGAAAGTTCATGTTTTGGCCTAACGTACAACTTTTTAATTTACTAAAAGAAGCTTTGCACATAGTAAAGTAATAATATTTCTCAATACTCCCCATTTTGTACTAAAATTTTATGGTACGAATGAAATGCACTTTCCATATCATTTACGGTTTGAAGGAAATCCTTGTTTAGTGGTTTGGTTTTTAAAGTCCAGTTCGTGACATTATATCCAACCAACTTTTACAGGACAGGAAGAAGTTTATCAGAACGAGACGTTAGTTTGAATCCACATGACGGCATTTGTGTGCAAAATAAACCGCTGATAACAAAGTATTTGAATTTGATTTTATGGTCTTTAGGCAACTTTGGCTCAGGCCGTATGGATGATGGTGAAATGAAGGAAGTGTGAGGAAACGGGAGAAAATTCACAAACACGGTGTTTCTCTTCCACAAGCCCAGATTGAATGAGGTGGGATCGAACGGATGACCGCAAGCACAAGAGGTGAGCGCTCTACCGCTGAGCCACCGCATAACGAAGTCCTTGTTCTGAGCAGTCATTATGGAAAGTGGCAAGTAACAAAATCCTTTGGAAACCTAAAATAAGTTATGAGTTCTGTCTTTCTTGCCTTTTTTTTTTACACGAAGCAACTGCACTTTTGCAAGGCGTTTGGCAATTGAGTACCTATTACGTACGTAGGCCTATGTACACTTTAATAAGTCACTGAAACCACACTATAAACAAAAAGCCTATACACACATTTAAAGAATATCAAAACCTGCAATTACATCCCAAACTCACGTGTTATTAAGCTTTCAACCCTCTCAATGCACTGACATCGTTTACTTCTTTCCTGAGAGTGATGTCAGTGGTTGGTTCCGCCTACGACCCTTATTTTTCAGCTTCGGGAGGAAAGACTGCGCTACTTTCTCAGTATATTATACAAGTACTTTGATCTGGCCTTCCCGATCATCCGACCAGGCCACAGTCCATTTAGGTCGGATAATCGGGACTCTACTGTATATCTGAGAGTTTAAGAAAGGAGAGTTTTTTCATTAATTCCCTGCTTTCTAGTGTCGGTTTATTGACTTTTGCTTTACATGGCAGCTGTTAACTTCACATTCTTTTTTTAACGCAATAGATGTTAAATACCATTAATGTTTATGAAAGAACTGACGCCGACAATTTTCTATACGGATTTCGATAATTTTGTATCAAGTCTTCAATTTAAACCTAATAAAACACCAGTTATAATACCTTAACATAAATTTTTCATATTTGCTCTCCAAATGTTGCTTTGCTTTTACATTAAAACATAGCCACCTGTAAGCAACTTTATTCCCGCTCAAACCATTGAATATGTTAACAAAGGATGCGACTATGTAATGAACAAAAACTGAGCCGAGCTAAAAAAAAAAAAGATTTTGAGTTGCTTTAGTTCATATTTCAACATCTGGATTTGAGTTGAGCTGAGGTCAGTTCTTGAAATTTGAGTTCCAGTTGACTTTAAATCACTTCACTTTCAGTGTGAATTTACCCAGTTTGCTAGTAGCATTCCTAACGTATGGATTGCTTATATACTATTCTTAACGCCTATACGTATAAGCTGACTGTGAGAAAGTGCTTTTAAGACTAAAACTTATTTTTTAAAATTAATTTGAGAAGTACAATGACTAGAGCGAGATTAAGTGGACTGGTGGTGTTGAGCATCGAAAGACACAACATTCGAAAAGTAAATTACCATAAAAAATGCTTTCACCGTAAAAAAAAAAAAATCTACAAAAAACATTGTTTAAACCTAAACTTTGTATTGTGCGAATTACATGTCTGCTCCAGGTGCGTCAATTTCAAAAGTCAAGTGAAATGGAAACTATTATACCTGGTTGATCAAAGTAATCGCCGTTTGCAACAACACAATTTTGTCATCACTCAGCCAACGAATGGATTCCGTGCTGAAAGAAGTCTGGAGTCTGCGATGTGAATAAATCCTCAACTGAATATTGCACAGCCCAATCATAAGGTAAGGCAAGAAGTGATCGAAATGCCATATGAGTGGGAGAGAAATTGGAGAAATACAACGGGTGAAGAATTGTTTCATACTGAAACTCGTGGAGAGACTGCATTGTTCTTTGGGCCACATGTGGGCGAACGTTGTTATGTAACATGAGAATATCTTGTTGAACATTGCTGGATGCTTGCGGCCAACTTTGCGGTGCATTTCATGGAGTTAAGCATTGTAACGACCTGCAGTGATGCTTTCACTTCACCTGAGATGACGAGTCACTCCCACCATAGACCATCATACCAGCACAACAACTTCTGTGGGTGGGGAGGTGATTTAGCAAACAGTCGTGGACGTTGATCAAGATCCAGACATTGTTCTGATCGTTTACAGTAGTCAAAGGAGATTAATTTTTCATCTGAAGTTACAACCTGATGCAAGAAACCTTTCCACTTATTCCTTACTGTCACATAACTGCTCACTCCAGGCGGCGATTCTCGTTGGTCGGTGAAAAATCATATGGCACCCATGAGACCAACTTTTTCACCTTACCGATCGCACTTAGTCGCCGAACGACAGTGGTATGTTCCTTGGCTAGCTCGTCTGCAAGTGCACGAAAGCTGTTTCGAGGGTTCGCTTCCATGTTGTTCCTGAGGAGCTCATCCGACCAAGATGTTGGTCGGTGCCCACGGGGCTCATTTTGCGATGTTGTGTCACCAGAACGAAATTTGACAAACCAACGGCGAATTATGCATTCATTCAGCATTTCTGTCCCAAACGCACTGTTAATGTTTCTTGTGGCTTGCTGCAGAACGTCCCAGTTTAAATTTGTAAAAAAAAAAAAACAAAATAAACTCGCAAGTGTGTTTGTTCTTAATGGTTGCACTTTCACACGACCCTGTTCAATAACACATTTCTTCATGATTGTGTGGGTACCTCAGCCTGTTTGCTAGACGTAGTCGGCGTTTGTAGCGCTAGACTTATGCCCTCAATAAATCCCTGTGTTGTATTGGTGAGGTGAGATGAGATTCTGGTCAGACGTCAAAGCGGACATTTCATTCGCACCAACCTAATGTTACTGAAGTTTCACGGCAATGTACATAAGAGCACACTAAATAGCAATAACGGAAGCAACAAAGATGTTTCATTATAACGATAATTTTAATAACACTGAATTAATATTAAGTTTTATTACAACAGAGTTTATATTCAAGAAAATATATTTTCAACGAGTAGAAGCTCACAACTGAATAGTACGAGGAAGTGCGCAGAGTTTATTAGTTACGTAAGTGAATGGTTGAATTATTCTGTCTTTTTCAAAATCATTATATTTCAGTTCGCTCCGTAGTCCATGCGATAGAGTGTAGGGTCCAGGGTTCAATCCCAGCCCACAGCGTTTTTTCTTTCTTCGTGTCAAACACGAAAGGAATCTCGTTTACCAAATGTTAGGTAATGGTGGCGAAATTTATTTTACTAACATTTTTAAAAGTGAGTACTTACTAAAAATTTAGTTTGCTGTATATCTACCGAGAAAAATGTTTATCAGTAATAAATGGTTTCCTTGTGTGGAGGCGAAACTTTAACACAAAACTCAATGTGAGACGGAAATGCCTTCCATGCGTTCCATTATATGTCCCATCCATCCATCCTGAAATTACTATTAACAAAATTGTTTATTTTTACATACGAATTGCTTTAATTTTGCGGCGCTATTTCCAAGAAATAGTGCATTTAAAATTTTGTTCTAAAACCTTGCATTTGAATTACTTAAAAATATTTTCGTGGTAAAGCTCCATTACCTTAAAACAATAGTAGAAAAAGTACTTAAATTCAACAACGTTGCAGCATAAACAATTTCACATCAAGGACAGCGATTCAAATAAAAGGGGGGCTGCAAGGGCGTTGCTTTAGCTCCCCACAACGAGGTTCCATTATATCGGAAGTGATTGTAGGACAAATGTTAAAACTTGGCAACGTAGTAGCACAAACGAATGAGCTTATTTGGATCACCGAGCGACTCGGCGTTGTAAGTCGGGGGGGGGGGGGGGCGAGAACGCCGTCGTCCTGGACCCCCACACTGAAGTTCCATTATTTCTGAAATGATTGTAGAAAAAATGTTGAAACTTGGCAACGTAGCAGCACAAACGAATGAGCTTATTTCGATCACCGAGCGACTCGGCGTTGTAAGTGGGTCTAGAACGACGTCGTCCTGCCCCCTTCCCACAAAGGGGTACCTTTAATTTGGAAGCGGTTGCAGAACAAATCGAGATACTGCAGAAACAATCAGCACAAATGTGGCACAAACGAATGGAATAATTAGTTTCTTAATATGTCTTGGTGGTGGTGGTGGTGGTGGTGGGAGCAGAACGACACACATCACTACTGACAACACTAGCAGAGCAGGTTTGCCAACCATTTCCATTTTAAACATAGTGGAGCAAACTCTAAATTATCGTATGCTCCGAAACAGGATATGTTTCAATGATTTTAGGGGAGACTGTAAAGAAGCTGGTCCCTACACACAAATTTAATGTTGCATATTTTTGTGACGAATTGAGCACAAACCAAACATATTGTGGTACAATCCGGCACAAACGATTGCACTACTTTTGGTATTCTTTCAGTCCTTTGGGGAATCAACTTCACACACGTCCAAAATTGAATGTCGCATAATTTTGCGACGAATTAACCATAAACGAAACTTTTTGTGTCACAGTCCGGCACAAACGATTGCACTAGTTTTTGTTGGTTTTACCGCCCTTGTGGGATCAGCTTCTGTGATGCCCCGCTGTGAACTCAGTAGTCAAACAGAACGAATATTTACAGGGTGCATCCAGAACTCATGTTACATGCGAGGCCCAAATCTCAAGCTCAGCCGGGACAGAAATAAAGTAGAACAACTCAACGTCGCGATAAATAATTCCCATCACTCACGTTTAAAAATTTAATATTTAGCTCCATTGAAACAGATGAGGATATCCACCAAACGAACTGGATGTACATAATAAAATTGATCAATAATAAAACAATCATTATACGTATCGACGAAATAGAAGAAAATTTTATAATTTCGAGCAACGGAAAAGGAAAGCAAATTAAACTTAATTATATATCAATGTATCAGTGATCATAAAGACCAACTAACTGCAGGTAAAGAGTAAAAGCGCAGCATAGAGTTCGTACATTGAATCAGTATTAGTGTAAATTCTCTACCAACAGGAATCAGAACTTGTTCTCAGCCTGTAATTCCAAATAAACCAATTATCACTAATGTAAAAAGTACTTAACTAGTACTCAGGTCTTCCCAGAGAATCTAATCTAACCTTATCCAACGCCATTTAATAGACTCACATTGCTGAAACAATAACGAAGCGACACACGCAGATTTTACTAGGGTCATAGATCACCTAAACATACTAAGCCAAGAGAAAGGAAAAAAAAAAAAAGAGTATTCAAGAATTATTAGTTAAATCTCATATTCATGCTAAATATTATCTGTATCAGCCTAAACATATTGAATTCAATAGAAAAAGGTTAGGTTAGATTATATTGAGTCATTATAAAATTTCAATAAAACAATCCAGTCGTTACAATCCGACAGGTCAATACAAGCGTACAGGATTAAACAATTACTGCGTGATTATTGTGAGCTGAATTAAATAAATCTACAAAATAGTGATATTAATTAACATATAAGAATTTTAAATGGATGTTTTCTTAATATAATTGTAATAAAGTTTTGGTATTTTGAGTTCTGAATCTAAAAATTAGCACAGGAGCCGAACATGTTAGAAATTTTTATAGTATTACTCGGCTACGCTGAATGAATTCAATAGCATAATAAAAGTGACAGCCTATCCCCATAAAAAGAAACCAAGTTACTGAGCAAGAACAGCTGATAAATTTTACGTAAAATTTTGTCTAAAATGAAGTAAAGAAAGAAGGAGAATTTTGAAAAGGGTTAAGGAAATCGGACTAGGTTATAGACCCAACCGTATCTGGCGGAATGGGTGATGTCTTCCTGCTAAATATTTAAGGTGCCATGATTATTGTATTAAGCATATAAACAAAAGTAAAATTTCTCATGATTCTTAATCATTTGAGAACGCAAAATATATTTAAGATAACATTACTGATGTGCTGCTACACAAAACTATGCACAATATTAGAACGCGTAGATAAAAAAAATATTTAATTCTATCCCAAAAGGAACTTGCCTGGCATTATGTACTAAGTCAATAAGGAAAAAATAATAATTAAAAAAGGATTTCTTTAAAAACACGCTTTTTTAAGATAGACTAAAAGCAAAAAGTAATAAATTGAATTAATCTTATGAATCGGAAAATAAAAGCGTGGATGCTCTAAGAGGTTATGATTTTATGATAAGATAAGCAAGAGCACCCACGCTTTTATTTTCCGTTTCATAAAATTAATTCAATTTATTATTTTTTACTTTTTCTAGTCCGTCTTAAAAAAGTGTGTTTAAAAAAATCCTTTTTTAATTATTATTTTTAGATTAATATTAAACTGCCTGCGATATAGGCAACTCCCAACTTCACACAATAGATGCGGCGTTGCGTGCATTTAAGGATAATTTCCAATTATTTTATTAATTAATTAGTTACATTTAACTGGATTATTATTTTGCATATTTAATGATTGAATATTGTATTGTCATCCAAAGCAAGCAAGTTTACAAAATGTCAAAGAAATCGGATGATGGGAAGTGAGTTAGAAATCAATTACAAAATGTGTAGCAGAGATGATTGCAGAGCAAGTTAATATAAAGCGTGTAAAAAGAGATCGTATTTTAGATATGGTAATAAAGGATCTTGTGGACAATACATAAAAACATGTTACTTCAATTATATTGACTTGTATCCTAAAAGAAGAACTCGAACGAACTACTACTCATATATTTGGGAGGCAGCTTCACACATGCCCAAAATTGAATGTCGCATAATTTTGCGACAAATTGTGCACAAATACACTTTCTATGGCACAATCCAACAAAAACGAAGCACAAAGGATTGGCACAAGTTTCATTCCAAAATTCAAATATTCTGAGAATTTAAGTGAGGCTGCCTCCCACAAAATTGAATGTCGCATAATTTTGCGACAAATTAAACACAAACGAAACTTTCTACATCACAATCCGGCAGAAACGAAGCACAAGAGATTGCACTACTTTTGGTCGTTTGTGCCGTGTTTTTTTGTGGGGGGGGGGGGGGGGGGGCTGCTCCACGGATAAAAAATAATATCCGCATTTTGCTAATACGTTTCTCCCCAAATGCTTTTCTGTCTTACGTCACAGCCTTTGTCTGTGGTGTCTTTCAAGAGTCTTTCCTGCCGACGGTATGAGGTGGTAATTGTAAGCCTGTGGTAGCAATTGTAAGAATTATATAGTTTTATGAAAGTCAATAATAATTACTTTACAAAGCTAGGGTTGCGAAAATGTTTAACATAGCTCATACAAATTAATAGAGAAATCAATTTCGTATGCACAGCCGGAACAACTTTTCGTAAAACTAGATTATTTAACGCATTAAAACGAATCGTCGCAACAATGGAAAAAAAAATATGTTAATATTTCGGTAAGTCCAACAATAAGTAAAACAAGTGTAAATAAGAAAATAGATCAATAACAAATAACATGTTACAGGGTAAGAAGAGTACGCCATTTTAGATAAGTATAAACCAATAATTCTATAGAATTTAGTTACTATTATTACACAAGAAATGTCCTTATATATATATATATATGTATATATATATAAAACAGTAAGGAAGTTATAATGTGGTGATTATATTCAAAAGAATACACTTTAGTAACTTCCTTAAGTATTTAAAACACATTTCTTGAATCTTATTATATATCTACTTTCATAAAATAAAATAATTATTTGAAAAGTAAAATTGAAGAATCTATTTATAAGGTTTATAATATACGTTTTCAATTTTCATCTTTAAAGATATAAGATATTGATAGAGAGTTATAAAGAGAGAGAGTTATACATCTACGCATTTTCAAATTTTATGAAATTCACTAACCACGCATTGGTTAGGTTAGAAAAGTCAGGTTAGGTATTTTAATTTATTTATACGAGATCCACTCTAGTTTACTGCAACCATAACAGGTGGCCCTGGCGTCAAATCTCCATCACCAGTTCGGAGGGAAAGATGCCACGATGATACCACATGGGATGTTGTAGTGAAAAATCCATTTGTTTGTTTTATTGTTTATTCACCTGCTCAATTAGTTCGGGAGCAGGTCGTCGTTCAAGACCATGTATCATCCAACACGATATCTCGACTTTAACTTAACTGTGTACATATGTGTGGGCATTTTTTTAACACACACTTTTCTTCATATACTGTAATCATCCTCTTCTTAATACTGATCTGCATGCTGTCTTCAGTAGTTAGCAGCGGTTCACATTCATTTCTTCATTGTTTTATGACATATATGAGAGAGAATCCATTTTCTCGTTGTGCGAGGTAAACACACACCTAGCGTTTCCACCAAACGTCACAAAATGTCATACAAGTCACTATTGCGCCTACAGTGTCCTGGCTGCATGGCAAAAGACATTTACCGGGAATATTACCAGGATCATTTACCAGCTGGTCCAAATTTTATCACATCGTCACCTTCCTATTTGACCAAACCAAACACTTAAATTCTGGATAATTATTTTTCAATTTTGAGAATTTTCTCAATTTTGAGTACATCTTTTCCTTTGCTGAAACTTTTATCACAAATTTTAATAAAAAATAGTTACGGAATTAAACGTATCGAAAATTCTTAATAAGACACAAACATAACATAGTTAATGAGATTTTACTTAAAATAATACTTTGTTATGGACAGTATTCGTAATGTTTCTGCAAAATCAATTTTAAACAAAGACAACTCTATATTGTTCTTTCGTTTGAAATGGATATATAAAAGCTAATGACAAGCCTTTCATAACAAATATTAGTTGCTGTATTAACAAGGTAAATAAAATCACAGCCTTGCATGCCTTCAAACAGTAAAAAAAGAAAAAGGAAAGTGCAGCATCAAATGAGAGTTGAGCCCACAAAAACCGGTCTCCTCAAAAATTGACTTTTTCACATACGAGGTATTAGAATGAACTCAGATAGAAACATCTTACACGACAGTGAGTTTAAAGCCCATGTTGAATTAGATTTATTTTATAGAGGAACCCTTACTGTTGTCCTAAGAATGATTGCTTATTTGAAAAGCAAAATTATAAATTATAAATCAAGGTTTCTGACTACTTAGAAATTCAGAACGCATTTCATTTTTGTTGATTGAAACAGTGTAAAATCTTTTGATTATTTTTCTTACAAACATATATTTTTACAATACCTGTTCTTGTACATTGCACTGCCCTCTAGTGGATCAATTTTGAGTTAGTTAGGTGCTTATTATGAGGACAAATCAGATCTTTTGAGTTGACGATGTACTTACTGTATAACATACATTTGAACTAGAAGACATTTAACATGATTATTATTGATTAAGTAAATCGCCTGTCATTTTATAAAACTCCAGTAACTGTGAAAAGCAAGAATTAATCGATATCGAGTAATTAGCAGTATATTTAATACATATCAAAATATCAATTTGTCAGTAACACGTATGTTAAACCAGGGGATTGTAAGAAACCGAAATGATGAGAAGATATAACTGCGTCAGTATGTAGTTATAAATAATCTTAAACACCCTCTAGCTCAAAGATAATAGAATTTTTTTAACTGAATGCGGAAAAGAATAATATGCGCGCAAAGGCCATAATGATGATGATTGCAATGATTACGTGAACATATCTTCGTCTCCCAAGAAAAGACAGTCTATAACAATAGCTCTAAAAATTTCAATCTACGTTTGCTGGGAATACTAATGTATAAAGTTCAAGGATTTATAAAGTGATTCTATATGAGAGTGCGCCCTATGCTTTTTCTTTTTAGTCATGCATGAATAAAATTATATTTTACTTTTTAGTACGAATTATTTGAGAAAAGTATGTCTTTAAAAGGTTTTATTAACTTTTTATTTATATGATTATTCAAGGAATTTATTAGCACTAAAATAAAATAAAATGTATTAACTGTCCTCAGGAAATCATGTAAGGTAAGCTTACTCAAGCTGTGTTCCAAAGTTTATGACGATATTTCTCTTTATTGCGTGGTGGAGGATTACAGAAATGAGCTATTAGTAGTACATTTAGGGAAGAGAGAGGTCAGTCGGATTTAGTAATTTAAACATTTGCCCAGGAGATTTGAAGTCGCTTATTACGAATTTACTGAACACAATATTATAGATTATGCAGACAATTGTTTATTCAGGAAGTAATTCTTTTCGAAATGGACGTTATACGGTGTAAATTGTTTTTATTTTACTCTACAACATTTTCATTAATGTCTAACAAGAAACACTTGCCAGATGACACAGCCCGATTTTGATCAAAATTCGTTTGTAGCTAAAGTGCCTAGCAAACATTCACAGTCAAAATTGTAGGTCCTCTCGTCAACAAATAACGACAGTGGAAACCGAGAAAGATTGAACGTACAGAGCAAGAAAATCGAATACAGAGTAGCGAAAACGTCTTTTCTTTTATAAACTGTTACATATATTGAAAGCAAATAACTATTAATGGATACTGGACAGGAGGTGATACATGCTGATGGTATGACGACAATAACCGCCATCTTGAAGGAGGACATCTTGACTATGTTTCAATTTTTTTAAAAATTGTAAGTGGGTCATGTGACATATCAATCTGTGCTGGAATGATCCAAGAAACCCAATAATGAAGTTAGTTTTGTTATAACTCCATCCTGTACCACAAAATGACACATAAAATTGACATTTAGAATATGCGAGTTTAATGATGGCAGAATTCCATCAAAGATTCTTAATTCTAGGTTCTTTATTCAAATAACATTAATTGCAATGAGAATTTTAGTACCCCACGATAAAGCTAAAAGAACGCAAGAATTGACATCACACGTTATACCAGACAGTAAAGCTCGTACGAGTGACGCCCAATTTAAGAGAAAGCTTGCCCAGGTGACGGATCTATTTCGTACTCTACTACTCGAATGACTATCGGCTGGCTTTATTTAATCTGGACGAAATCGCTGTGAATCGAAAGTGATGTACGATTCACTCCGCCAAGTCAGACTCAGCAATCTATACGTCAATTCCGGTTTATTTCAAAGTGTTGGTTAAGGCATGGAGCCCGTTCACACCTGCTAACATGCAGATTCTTCAATTTAAGGATGTCACCCCTACATCTGTTGTCCCTGACGAAAGTAGTTGATCAACCTCCAATGTATGTATCTCGTATGTATAAACGATTTCTCTTTGTGGCTATCAGGTTACTGTGCTTGCTTGCTTACTCTCTACGACATTTTTATCTGTTTTCGTATGTGAGGAAGAGTGCATACAATTTGTGTGCATTATATGTACACCTCCTTTCAAGGTCTTAGAACAACAGGTCTTAGAACAACAGGTCTTATTCCGTTTGTGTTATGCACATTTTGTGTACATCTTTCACCCAGTAGGTTGCCATGGACTCCATCATAGGATTTCTGTACAAGTTTCTTGGTTTAACGTTATTTCTTAAAACTCTAGTTTCAGATCCATTTGTTTCCCTAATTCATCCTAGAATTTATTTTCTTCTTAAATTATTTCTCTTATTTCAATTCTATTAATGTATCATCTTCATAGTTTTATTTTTCCAAGATGGTTAGTCCACCCTAATTTGTCGGTGGATTTCATAATAATGTCTTATCTTGATTTAAGTTTGTTTATTGGACGTCTTTGCTGTGGAGTTAGGTTTCATTTCGTTCTAATTTTAAGGAGTATTAACATCTGTAGATGACTAGTATGTTCTCAATTATATAATGGATATATTATTTCTGATTCCATATCATTTCCTTTGATTTCGCGAGGAAAAGTTTGTATTTCTGTAAATTTCTTTCGTCTCAAATGGTACCCTCTGGTAATGCCGTTCCAGATTCTGGCTGAAAATTTTCACGGCTTTTATGAAGGTTAAAGTATTCAGTTTAGGTGTGGAGCAGAACAAAAGTCCGCTTTCTAAGACTTCTATCGACCCCCCGATGTGTAGTTAAATTCTTCGCCAAGTTATAAATGACAGATTCGTTCATTTTGAGTTTCTTAGTGGTGTTTTTTTTTCTTTATACTTTTCTACGCAACTTATTTGAGTTATTGTGTGGAGAACAATCTTCATTTATTATAAGGTTTTGTTTGGGTGAAAGACAGTTTTCGTTTTAACAAGTTTTTGTTGGTCCTAGAAAGGACACTTGTTTTATGTTACAATTTTAATTCCTGTATTTTTTAGATTTACAACAGGTTCTCTATGGAGCCTTTCCTGAGATGTCTGTGTGGGGGTGTCTGCTTGTCCCTGTGGAGTGTTCTCTGCCTTTTGAGACTAGGCATCTCGTTTTCATGTCTTGTTGGCTGTTAGTAGATTTATCTTCAGGAAGTCCAGTACGATGTCCAATTGTTGCGTTCGATTGCTTCCTTCGTAACCTCCAAACGAAAGCGGGCTTTGCACTCTTCCAACTTGAATTCCCACTCATCGTCCAACTTCGATATTAACTATCTGCAGTGGATGGTATCATCCTTGTTGTTACCTTATGCCGCTCTTCGCAGTGCTGTTGCTTCGGTGATCTCAATCAAATTCAAGTCAGGTTTCTGGAGTCTTCAAGTTTCCTCCCTCGTATCCCTCTCTTGACCTCTGACTTGCAGTCCTGGACAAGGTGCCATTCTGCTCACCTCTCATCCTATATGTATTTTGGCCTAGATGGACCAGTTTCGTCCGTGATGTTTTGCTGGGGTTGACCTTACTATCTCGCTTCTCTATTTGCTTCTTTTCTTTTTGTCCAGCTTCAATGTCCTCTATGTCGTTCAAGGTGTCATTCAGTTCCGGAAAGCTCATAAATATTTCTACTTGAAGTGTGTTCATATTGTACTGAAAAATACAGATTTTAAAAGATCGCTTTAGAAGCCAACTTTAGTTTTGTACTTAGAAATGTAAATTGGGTACCCCAGGTCTACTTCGATCAAGGGACTATATCGATCAGGAGAGGAAAACAGGTCAGTATGAATATGATTTGCAAGATTCTTTTTCAGTGTTCACTCTATCGACTGAAGTACCTTTGGGCGGATAATCTTGCAACTGATAACGGTATTGACCTGTTCTTTCTTCTTCTAGTCGATATAGCTGCCTCTGTTTGAAATACACCCGGGGTACTCTATATAAAATAACCGTTTGGAGTAATGCAAATGGCATGAAGAATCCACAATATTTTGTAATTCTTTCAGCATAACTGCAACCTTCAACTTGATGTCCCAGAATAGTAAGGCTATTTCGAACAACTGTTCTCTTCAAGCAGGGCTTCTAGCATTATTATATCTTGCAATTTCGGTGGTAAATGAAATTGAAGTTGGAATAAATGTTAGACCGTTGAAGTTTTTTGTAATTCCATTTTATAATAGGAATATGCTTTCATATGTTAATTTTGTTCACATATATTTCTTGAAAGTAATTCGTGTAGTAGGTCTCTCAGCTATTTTTCTCTGAAAGTTAAGTAATATGCACAGTTGTTCACTAAGTGCATATTAGTGTTATGAATGCTAATCAGCTTGTGACTCACCGTCATTTTCCATCGAAGGATAAACAATTATTGTTAATTCTTGATAAAAAGTAAACATGCAATATTGCTGGGTTCCTGCCTGCCAGAAATAGTTGATAATGAACTTCATAATTTCCTAACCATATAAAGAGAAATTACTATCGATTTTTCTTTCACCTTCACGCTTCAATTGGAATTTAAGATTGACACCTGGACCGGAAAAGAAACATATTTTAGAGTAGAGGCGAGTCTTTAAGACGAAATACTAGGTTCGAGTTGAAATTATTTCTTATCTCATTAAACAAGTGTTAATAACTAGCCTCTAATTGAAGTCGTCACTCACTAAACGTGTCAAATTCCTTTTAACGCAACTTGGGACTAAATTCCGATTTCGAAAAATGGCTTCTCGTCCTAATAACGGAAAGGAACAAAGAAACGTTTACAAAATACTTTCCCGCCATTGCATGAGTTTGCATTTATACCCATTCGACGCTTTACATAGCATTCTTAACGATCAAAGGACACCTAATAGAAATGGCAATAAGAAGGAATAAGGTAGATGTTCCAGATCTATTTATACAAATTTCAAATTAGAATTCTCAATAATACATTAATTGTGATGTCCTTTTAAGGTACAGGAATACTTAGCACAGATGTGCCTTGGTAAAACTGTACAGGGTAAGTCAAAATGATGTACCCGATTTCATAAATTTATTTTGTGAAATATAATGAACATATCTGAATGTAATACATGTGGTAAGAAGGGTAACTCTCAAAGTTTTTTTCAGTCACATCACAAGTGCTCTATGTGAGCACCTCGCGTAACACGACACACATCAAGCCGATAGTCTATATCCTGCCAAACCTTGTGTAGTGTGTCATGGTCAATCTCTGCAATGGCTGCTGTGATGCGGGCGCGAAGGTCACCCAATGTTGTTGGAAGTGGTGGTACGTAAACACGATCCTTTATGAAACCCCACAAAAAGAAATCACACGGGTCAGATCGGGGGAACGAGGTGGCCAACGAATGAGAACTCGATCCTCCTGAGATGCACGGCCTATCCAGCGCTGTGGCAATGCCTCATTGAGATGATCCCGAACGCTGCCATGGTAATGCGGAGGGGCACCATCCAATTGAAGAATGAAATCTGCACTATCCTCTTCGAGCTGTGGAAGGGGCCATTGTTGCAGCATATCAAGAAAAACATGTCCTGTCACAGTAGGTTCAAGGAAGAAAAAGGGCCCATAAACCTTTTCAGGGGAAATGGCACAAAACACATTCACCTTGGGTGAATCGCGTTGGTGTTCCACAACTGCGTGGGGATTATCAGTTCCCCAGATCCTTACGTTGTGTCTATTCACATTCCCAGAAAGGTGAAACACCGCTTCATCACTGTAACGTAACCTTTCGGCGAACCCATCCTCTTCCATTAACGTGAGAAAATCAGCACAGAAAGACGCTCGAGCAGCATAATCTTAAGGCTTGTAGCAGTTGCAAGCGATAGGATTTCATTTGTAAACGTTTCCGCAGAATTCGCCATACAGTTTTCTGTGGCATTTCAAGTTCCGTCGCTGCCCGGTAGGTAGACTTCTGTTGACTCCGCACAAAACTGGCGCGAACACGTTCCACTGTCTCTTCCTCAGCTGAAGGACGGCCAGTCGATTTTCGCTTACAGATGCAGCCCGTATCTCTGAATTTTTCATACCACGTACGAATGGTTTTTCCAGTAGGTGGGTCTCTGCCATACTTGGTACGGAAATGCCGTTGAACACTCATCACAGAGTTGTTTACATGGTAATCCAGCACACAGAACGATTTCTGCTCTCCAGTAAGCACCATTTTCGTTAACTGCTTCCAGCGCCGCGTAGCGGTAGGCAATGCAACCACGCGGGACATAAACTAAACTCAACTAAACTTTGAACTTTTGCCTTTCCTTGAGCGTAGCTCACATTAAGATATGTTCATTATATTTCACAAAATAAATTTATGAAATCGGGTACATCATTTTGACTTACCCTGTATAATCCATCTATAACTAACTGTGTGGACTACATAACTCACAAGTTCATTGACGTACTAACAAACGCTCGTCATTAGATTTTATCAAGGCAGTTCTGATCATGAACATCTACCTCTCGAAGAAACCTAATATTGTAATCCCAACGACATCTCGGTCTTCCCAACGAACTCTTTCCCTCCGGCTTACCAACCACAATAGAATATATATAATCTTCGCTTTTTCCGCATCCGAGATAAGTATTTTACTCATGTTAGCTGTTGTGATTTCATTATTCTTATAATAGTGGTGCTTCATGTAGTCTAGCATCATGTCCGTCCCGTTTAAACCTGTACATCTTTCTCAAAACATTATTTTCGAAAACACGCAATTTACTACAATTTGTTACGGTCGTACTCAAACTTTTACAATCGCAAAGCACTACTAACAGAAAATGTTTCTATATATTTTCAAATTTAACATTCTTGATACGCGAGGTTATTAGTGTCTGGATTGAATAGAAACATGGGTTGGTTGATGTTAAACAAATTTTCATTTCCTTCGTGATCTTGTTTTCCATGGTCCCAAGTATTTAAATTTGTTTACATTCTCTATTATGTCATTCTTAATTTCTATGTCTCTATTTCTATTATGCTCTTTGTTCGTCTTGTTATCATGGATCTTATTTGCTCTGCGTTGATCTGTAGACCTATCTCATCGCAAGCTTCTACTAACAAGGAAGCCTACCTATAGTTCAGATCTAAATCTGAAAATACACATTAATTTGTGAAAATATTAAAGAAATGAAAAACAAATACAATTAATGCAATTTTGTTACAATCCACTATCATCTGAATAATATGTCCCTGATGGAAGCCATCTTGAATCTTGTTCAATTTTCTTTAATGGGAAGACACTTGTGTAACATATTAATCTGGTCTCTAATGTTTTCCCAAAAATATCGATGAAGTAATTTTTGCCCTAAAATTAATTTTCGTAAGAGATAATGAGATTTTACAATAGTATGCTTAGCTGATTTAGAAGTCTCGAAATACTCTGTTCTTTTTAAACAGTGCAAGAAATGAAAACCTAATTGATACGAATAAATACTCATTAGATTGTGCCAGTTCTCATTAGTTTTTACTAGGTTTTCATTTCTTGCACCGTTTAAAAAGGAACAGTTAATTTCGAGAGCTAAATCAACTACGCATACTAATGCAAAATCTCATCACGTCTCACAAGAAAATAATTTATTGCAAAAATGACAACCAACATCGAGCAAAATCCAATATGGCCGACTTGAAGATGGTGACCATCAGGAACTTACTCCAGATGATATAGCGCATTCTACGAAGTATATTTGAATATGGGTTTTAGGGCCACTACCAGACTTATGGCTTGAAGATCATGAACCTTGCCAACTCGCGCCAAGTTCCAGTGTTCCTCTTACATGCTGTTGCCAGCCAAGAAACGTGACTCATCCGTCCTCCATTTTACCACATTTTAGGGCTGAAGAACTTGGTTGAACTTTTTGCACCTCTGTTGTTTTTGCTCGGATTTCACAACTTTTTGTAAGTGAATAATATATATACTTGCTCTGCTGGGGGCATTGTCTCCATCCCGTGGCGAGCTGCACCAAAAACTTTTGGAGTCTTGGGGGAACTGCTCTCCCTTTATCGCAGTCAGACTATCCGGGGGACTGCGCCCCATGGTGCAGATCTTCCCCATACCCTCGGTGGTTTGCCCCATTTATTGTAACCTACTCGTGATGGTACACCTTCATACCAAATTTAGTTTCTCTAGCTTCAGTGGTTTGGAAAATGGGTTTTGGGCAGCCATGTTAGATTAAGGATGGAGACATCTTTAACATTATCTTATATTATCCTGACCTAATCGTGATGGTACACCTTCATACCAAATTGCATTTCTTGATCTCGAACGGTGTGGAAGTTTTTTTGAGGGGTAGGGGCTGCCATTTTGAATCCAAGACAGCGACTTTCTTCAAAATGTAATATTTTCCTAAACTTCTCTTGATAATACATATTTATGCCAAATGTTGTACCCCTAGGTCAAACGATGTGGAAAATGGATTATAAGGTCCGCCATTTTGGTTCCAAGATTGTGCCTTTGGAGACATTTTGTAATATTTTCCTAACCTACCAATGATATGTACCGTCATACTAAATTTCGTTTTTCTAGTTTCAGCCGTATAGGCTGTGTATTCTATAGAATTTTCATTTTGGGGCCATTTTTAATCCAAGGTGACAATTTTTTCCACGATTTTGTAATATTTCCTTAACCTACTAAATATGATGTACCTTCATACCAAATTTCGGCTATCTAGCTTCAGCTATTTAGCTGTGTATTCTGTATTCTTCGAAAGTTTACATTTGGCGGCCATTATGAATACAAGATGGGCACTTTTCAAAATGATGGATTTTTTAACTTTATCCATTCATTATCCTCCACCTTCATGCCAAATTTCATGTTTCTAGTCTATCCCGAACACCCTAAACAATATGAGTGAGTGAATGTGAGTGTATTAATCAGTAAGCCTAAAATACGCAATTTCGGGAATCCACAACTCGAATATGATTTAAGCTACGAATATGAAATTTGGCACACCTGCACGTATTTGCCATATCTCCTTAACTTTGAAAGCTCATATTCCTATATTTAACATATTTTTTCTTACGGGTCCTCGAAATAGCCGATATGGCAAAAAACTCTTGTTCCTGTATAACATGCTTCTGGTAGTGCTGACGTTTTGTGACGCGCAAAACATTGTGCGACACACAGGAACACTGGAATATGGCGCGAGGTGACAAGGTGCACGATGTTCGAGCCTTAGGGTTTATGGTGGTGGGCGTGGGATTTAGAGCCGCCACCAGCCTTATGGTTTGAAGATCATGAAACTTGCCACCTTGCGCCAACTTCCAGTGTTCCTCTTACATGCTGTCGCCGAGGAACTTGTTCTATCCATCTTCCATTTCACCACATGTTAGGGCTGAAGAAGTTGACTGAACTTTTTCCGCCTCTGGTATTTTTGCACGGATTGCACAGCTTTTTCTACCGTGTATAATATCGTTGTGGGAACTGCAATACCCCTACGTGGCAAACTATGAATTTTTCACGAAGGACAAAAAACCGGTTTCTGGTCTAAAGTCTGGAATACAATTTAGGTACTGAAAAGCTTCTATATCTCAAAAAGTATAAATTGTTTCCGATAGCAATGGGTACGAAATGGTACTTCTGTGCAAGATTACTATATTTTCTTCTTTTTTCCACTTCTTTTCGACTGGTGATATTTCCCGCCTGGATTGAGGAAAAAGGGAGGTTGGAAGGAGCGAACGTATCTGAGCAAGTGAAGTCCCAAATTAACGGTTTGCCTCTCTTCCAGGGTAACATAGTCATCCCATCTGGTCTTTTACCGTCTGTTCTGCTATATCCAATATGTTCTCGTACTGCAGGAATGCCAGCTGTGATTAGTGCTCTCATTATAATGTCATTAACATTCGAGTGACGAGGATGTCTACCTTGCGCTTTTGGAACAAGAAAGGCCATGCAATCCTTTTCTATTTACTTCACTCCTAGATGCCAGACATTTGTGACTTTCACAAATATCTGCACCCAGGCGAATTCCAACTGCTATTCGGAAACATTCATTACTTAGGTGAAGGCCGAGAGGGTGCGAAGGAAGACGCTGCAATTATTCTGGCTTTGTCATCTAAGTTATCTGTAGTCTGAAGTAAAAAGGAGAGGTGTGATTTGATAATGGGTTCTTCCCATGTAAATTGCTTTGATCTAGTGTCGAGTTCGGGCAAGAATGATCCAACTAATAGTGATCAAATTGAAGAGCAAGTCTGTATCTCAGAGTTCCGATGAGAACTGATATCATTTTGGAGAAGTGATTCTATCTGGCATCGGGAACCATAGATTGACGCTAAGAAGGCGGGAATAGCCAAATCTAAGGCGCGACGAATGCCTAATCCTCCAAAATTGACAGGGAGAGAAGCCTGAAGCCATGTGTAGTCAGGAAGGAAACAATTTAGGATGGATTCTAAACCAGATTTAATGGTGTTATCGTAACGTTGGAGTAGATCTTATTCTCTCCAAGAAGGCGAACAAGGCAGAAAATATAATAACCTTGGTATGGTAAAAGAAGATCTTAGTAAATAAAATGCTGAGTGTGCAGAGATCGATGAAAGACGTGAAAAGTACATTTCAAGTTTGGCTATTTTCCCAAGTAATAAGGATCTCCTTGCGTCAGCAGAGAGGGCAGCACCTAGAAAAAAAAACATCTGACGGAGACCTTAATTGAATGTTTGGAGCCACTTCATTGAACATTGTGAGAAGTATGTGTGTTTGTTCGATTGTAGTTTCTAAAAAGCCAATCTCACTTTTAGAAAAATTAAGGTCAAGACCAATTGTAATCGCCTTCTTATGGATATCCTTTAATGTATTTAATATAATATCCGGGTCTCCAGCTATGGTTCCGTTGTCTAAGTACCATACATTCAAGTCATTGTTGATATTATTGACAATAGGTTGAAGAGTCATTGTTAATAATGCAGGTCCTAAAGGCTTCCTCTGCTGTACTCCTCTTTGAGATAATATAATATCCTTACCATAAAATAAATAGCTGGATTGAGCATAACTTTGAAACACATATGGATAGATAGAAAATTATCCTTGACAAATGTGAGCATTGCTTGCCTGTCTACTTCATTAAAAGCATCTTTGAAGTCAATCTTAAGGAAGGATATGAATAATATATGCGTGCAGTACGTGCAGATGTTGAATGACTACTCCAAGTTGGTGTGGTGTTGAATTAGCTGACTTTTAATTCTTCCGCATATAATTTTAGAAAAAAGTTTTCTCCATGTGTTCCCTATAGCGATTGGTCTAATGCCTCCACATTTCTTTTTCAGTGCTATAAGAGAAGCCCCGAAGAAAAATGGCCTTATTGCTATGGGCACTTCTCCTGATAAGATCATGTAGAAAGAAAATCACAAATAACCTTGGTAAGGCGATCTTGAGAGTCTTGAATATTATAAAGTATTAAATCTTTGAGGATTGAGGGACGCATGCTGTCTATCCCTCCAGCTGAACCAGTAGGGAATGATTTAAGCATCTTAAGTAACTCGTTGGACGTAACTTTATTGACATCAATATTATGATCTATTAAGTTAGGAGGAGCAAATGCATAAGGGTGCGGAAGATGTTTTTCTCTTAAGGCCCTCAAAATGGTGGGGTCTGATGGAACGAAGCTGTCTTCAGAAATTAGAAGTCTGACAGCACCATGTATGTCGCCATCAGAAAGTTTGTTCTCAATATGCTTTATCAAGACATCGTTGGATGATTTGTTAACAGTTTTATTATGTTTGTATTTATTTTACATGACAGTCATTGGATTAGTTATATCATCATGAGAACTACTGGACCAAAGTTGAATTCTCTGTTTCACCCATGTAGTGAGATTAGAGATTTTTGCTGAGTTTGAAGGCATGTTGAGAGTGATGTATGGGAAGAATAAAAGTTCGATCCAGTGTTCCATATTATTAGATGTTACAATCTTCTGAAGGATTTCAATAAGAGCCTCAGCCATAGCATTTCTTGCTCCTCGAGGAACTATTCGCAGAATGAGCAAAGACGACTTAAGCCCTCCCAAATTATCAATAAATTTAGAACTCTGACCTAGAAAACTGCTACCTGAAATCAAGTCGTGTGCAAAGGAAATTTGATTGGGTGAACAATATTTAGCGCTAGGCACAGATGCTCTCTTTTCCTTGCTAGTGTCATTATGACATTTACCGTTGTGTATCATTAGACCTCTAGAATTGAGAAAATATTTATTACATTTTGAGCAGAGGAAATCCCTGGATTTTAAACCGACTCCAGCAGAAGTGCAGGATATATGATGAGCTTGATTATTCATTGTTAAAATAATTTGTGTTTAACCTTGGTAGATATTACTATTGTTAAAGAATTCAAAATCTTTAACGAACAATAACTGAAATTTGCTTTCTCCAACATGACACAAAATATGAAGTAAACAAAATCGCATCCAATAGGAGCGAATCCATGTCGCTTCACAGATCACTCACGAAGGGCAAGGCACCACACCAGAATAAAACAACTCGCACTACATAGAAACGTTCTGAAAGATGGAACGGAGTCAACATGAACGAAACAAATTTCTAGCGCCGACCAGCGTCTCTGAACTATGAAGCATCACCAAACACCTCAGGGCATGAAGAAAGTCAAGACTGGAAACACATACACCAATAAATCACAAGTACACAACTAAAAACTAAATAAATTCGAGGAGACGAACTAAAACACGTCTATACGGATCCAACAATAACAACATTTTGGCCTTCCGAATCTGCTGAACTTAATTTCTTTGCCAGTTGGAGGTTGACGAACTATAGTAGGTTATAAAGCAAGTATATGTAAAGAATGCATTGATGTGTATTTGAAAGTTTTCATATTTTATGGAAGGATTTATTCACTAACAATTTTGTTATACTGCAGAAACCTTTAACTGCCGAGGTGCAAAGTATAGGACATACACCCCGAGGTCCGGTATGTCATACCGCTTGATCACGTGATGAACACTTAACGTCGGGTAGCTGGCATCCAAGCAAGGCTGTGGGTATGATTGCTCATGAGTGAAAGGTACGTGAGCGGACGGAACACAAAGTCAATTAATAACTGAGGGGCGCATTTTAAAAATGTACGAGCACTATCACATATCAGACCTCGGTAATTACAGGTGCGCTCGCTTGTGTACGATATATACAGGTATATTGAAGAGGGTTGCCAATCCTTTCCATGGTGCGAATAGTACAGCACACTCAAAATTATCGTATTTTTATTGTTAGATCGTACACTCCGAAACAAGATCTTTGTCTTGACGAACTGCAGTAATTCTTTAGAAAAACGTATATAGGCAAGGATCATATGAGAAAGATTGTTTGAATATATGCTGGAAATGAGGATATTTTAAACATAAAACGAGGAAGAAAGTGAATAATTGATATGTCTGAACTCGTCCGATTACAGTATCTTCCATCTTCTCTTCAGCATATTGTATGCCTTACTAGTTTTAAGGCTAACTCTAAAAAAAAAGTATAAAATACAGTACTAGCTGTATTTCAGGAATATACGATAAACAAAACTGCGGTGTTTGATAGAATTAAAACATACCCAGTATTATTCACAACTGCGTTTTAATACTAAATAGATATTTTAATATTTCCTCATCCATATCGTTTTAAACCTTTGTGGAATATTGGTTTCGTTGAGAGAAAAGTAAGAAGCAAATAGTTCTCTTCTGTCTCGATATGTGGGGATCATTATTTGCTTGCAGCTCTAAAAGTGTTGAGATGCTCTGGAAAGCTATTCCCACGTCCACCCGTTTCTAGAATCTCGTTATATTCTAGTTTCACTCGCAAAGAAGCATAAATTCAAACTTTTTAAATACCTACCCAAATTATAGTACGTTTGGGACAGACGTACTATAATCGTATTATTGTACATTTGCATCCGAATTGTACGGTTTGGTAATGCTGATATTGAAATCGACGAAAATTATTTTTTCCAAAAATTGTTCCACTGAACCGGAGTTGCGAATAAACGGGGTTTTAGTCTACCCATCTTACAGAAGCCATGTGTAACGTCAACAGGGAATATGAAAATGAGTAGTTCCGGACAGACAGACATACATAGTAGTTTAGCAGGGCATCTTGTTGTCTTTTGTAGGACACTGATAACGTGATTACTGTTGTTACTATGGGTACATTCCTATTCCAGTCATGTTCCGATTTTTCATTAGATATTAAACTACATAGGTATAGTTAATAACTTTGTGTTTTTCTTTTCAAATCATACTACAACAGCAAATGTTGTTGTTTCGCTTGTAAACTTTACGTTTTCCTCCGACACAACTAGTTTTATTGCAGAAACCCGTTAACTGAAATTTTTATATCAATTTTTATTAATTACGGAATAACTATTATATTCTAGTTACAGGCACCATCCAATTCGAGAGCAAATTAACTACTACTACAAATTTTGTGGACCCCTCACAGTTGTTATTATCAGAGCTAGACTTTTTTTCGTTTTTACTAAAGTTTCAAAAAGTGCATTTAGCGGGTTTCTGAAATAAACAATTCAAATATCTGCATGGGTCGATCATTCTTTGATTCTCATTAAGTCATTATGGATTCATTTTTATTCTGTATATGCAAATCGAAAGAAACATCTCTATTAATTAAATTACTCAACGCACCGAGAACGAGTTCTTACATTTATTTACCCTTCCCGTTTCCTTGGCAACACGGCAAAGAAGCAGAGAAAGGCCTTGAACAACTGTTTTCAGGCAAATTCGCAATACATTGCGGACGATAAGTGCTAAAAGTTTCTTTTCATTTCTGAACCACTCTACCACACAGTACCTTTGTAAGAGAACTGTTGAAGGACCGTACGGCCCAAAGTCCAGCCTACATGTCAGGATCAGTATTCTGTGAGCGCCGCGGTGACGGCACCAAGACATTAGTGAAGTATCATTGTAGTTCCGTCACAGAGACAATCTACAATCATCCACGAGTGGTGCGAGAATCGATCCCAGGATGCCTGAGTGCCGAGGAACTTCCTTCGTTTGTTTCAAACGAACAGGTAGGACGTAAATTCTCCTTTACAATTCGTCATCGTATGGCCTGGGTACGCATCAGGAACAAGTCTCCTTCAAACCCAGTCACTACAAGTCGGAGGAGGGAAATCCCTCCCGGCAATAAAGTTGAGCGAGAAGAGATTCTCAAAATTTTCCGACAATATTGACCATCCATCCGTTTATGTCGAAGGGTGGCGAATTTCACCACCAACACTTGTAAAGTACTGCATAACAAACCATTTCGTCCAACCAATTCTTGATTTTGGATTGTTCCATGACTTTGGGTCAGAGACGCTACCGACAACTTTCTGTAGTGACTTTTTTTGTTCTAACAGATTTTTCATAGAAGTTAAAACCATTTAGAATAAATTTGAGAGACCCACCACTAAGAACTGTCAGAACCTATAATTTCTGTGTGCAGCCGTCAGTACAAATTTTCTATGAGAGAAATGTAATTACAGCATTTCTTATACTGTTGACTGCTGCGCAAAGAGGAGCCATTGTACTATGCTTGCCAACATTTATTTTGCACATCCACGTTAATTCGAGCCGATATCATTTGAAAAGAATAAATATAGTGTGAAATATTTCACTGGTATAATTTGCCACCGCTTTCAAATTCATCTTAAGTAAAACTTCGCGTGGTCATTATAATTAAGTTGTGTCATGTCTATGTTCAATGTATCCTAACTATATCGATTACAGATTGTTATTATCTCATATTCATTGTACGAGCAACCTCAGTATAGTAAAAATAATATTGACATTTGTGTGTGTGTGTGTG
>JAGDQP010010883.1:0-43084 GCA_022664845.1 Lepisma saccharinum
TTCAATAAAGTTTGCTTATTTAGATACGTGATTCCACGTTGTGTGGATACGGTCTTCGAAAATGTAGCCGTGTTAAGAAAATGATTATTGAATGCTTCTGCGATATGTTTGGGTTTATTGAGTAACCTACTGTCAGTGGATATACAACGAATTTAATGTTTTATAATTTGATTCATTTAATTCTACGCAGTTTTGATTTTATTCCTAGTCCAATTAATTAAACAATCGCAATAGCTCTTTTTTGCATCTCACACAACTTTCTTGTGTTTTGTATAACCATTTATGTATTCAAATTCCTTATTTGGCAAATTAGTCGAATGTCGTTTTGTTTGTTGTACAGAAATAGTGTCTGCTTGACAATTTTGATCCCTACGATAACCAGTCTCTTTACTTATAATTCGTTATTTTCAGAGAACGACTCGGGAAAGCTATATTACCATAATATCGAAAGTGTCTATAAAATATTTTTTTTGTATGTGTCCGAGCAGAACTCACGTGACAATAAATAACAAAGATATTGAATGTTTTCTTTCGAAAACGACCTACGAATTATTATTGTGTGTTTAGAAGGAAATATATATATTTTTATTCATATCAATAGAAAACGAGAGCGCTTTATGGTCTGGAAAGCCAAGTTCATGAGCTTTGAACCTAAAACTTCTTTCGTTTCTCCCAAGTATAATTTGATCATGGGCAGATTTTTCACCTCTAGGCGGAACATTTATATTAACTTGTGTCTATCTAGTATATTTTTCAAGGTCAGCTTTTTCGTTTGACGCAATTAGCTACTGTACTTGTATATCAATCCATAGCAACGATTACTGGGAAAGGCAAAGACTAACAACTGTCATTGCCTACAGTAAGTTCAGCAATGCCATAAACGACATGTTATCATAATGATCGATGTAGCAGTTAACAATAAAATAGTTTACAATTAACATATCTGGTGTAGTAAAAAGTAATCAATTATTTTGCCAATAGATGGCTTCAGTGATCTGTATCTCGCGTTGTATAAGTCCGATCGGGTTCAAACGATGAGATTACGGACTACAAACACTGTTCAGATAGTTGTGATGAGTTGACTCAGTGTTGTATGAGCGCGCGTCAAAATGGACACTAGCAAAGAGAAAATACGCTATATTTTACAGTTTTTCTTCGATAAAGGCGAAATCGCAAGCCAGGCGGCTGCAAATGTGAATAGTGTTTATGGTCCTGATACTGTAACAGCAAATCACGAGCAATTTTGGTTTCGTCGATTCCGTTCCGGTAATTTTGACGTCAAAGATGTACCACGCACTGGAAGGCCACGTGTCGAAAATGTCGATAAAATCATGGACATTGTCGCGTCCGACCGTCATGTAAGCACTGTTTCGATTGCCCAAGAGATAAACATTGCACAAAAAACGTGTGGAATTATTTGCATAAGGCTGGATACAAAAAGAAGCTTGACGTATGGGTGCCACACGAGTTAACGCAAAAACACCTCATGGACCGAATTTCCATCTGCGAACCGCTGCTGAATCGCAACAAAAGCGACCCATTTCTGAAGCGGTTGGTGACTGGTGATGAAAAGTGGATCACTTACGACAACGTCACGCGAAAACGGTCGTGGTCGAAGCGCGGTGCGCCGGCGCAAACGGTGCCCAAGCCAGGATTGACGGCCAGGAAGGTTTTGCTGTGGGTTTGGTGGGATTGGTAGGGAATTATCTACTATGAGCTGCTCCCCTGCGGCCAAACCCTTAACTCGGAACTATACTGTCAACAATTGGACCGTCTGAAGGCAGGAATCTCCCAGAAGCGCCCAGCTTTGGCCAATAGGAGAGGCATTGTGTTCCACCAGGACAACCCAGGTCACACACATCGATAGTGACTCGCCAGAAGCTCCGGGAGCTTGGTTGGGAGGTTCTTATGCATCCACCTTATAGTCCGGACCTGGCATCGAGTGATTACCATCTGTTCCTGTCCATGGCGAACACGTTTGCTGGTGCAAAATTCGCTTCAAGAGAGGCTTGTGAACATCGACTGTCTCAATTTTTTGCCAATAGGGAAAAGGGCTTCTATGAGAGAGGCATCGGGATATTACCTTCCAAATGGCAACACGTTATCGAACAAAACGGCGCATATGTGACCTAAATCGGATCATTCTAACTATGGTAAGTCAAGCCTTCAATGTCATGCAAAAATAATGGATTACTTTTTACTACACCAAATATTTCAACCACGTTTGTGTTCGAGTGAATGTTGATTAGAATGTTTTTCCCTCTCGTAATGCTTCCATCATCACTGCCTTAACATTTCACAATGCATAAGAATAGAAATATTATCAAATCTGAATATTTCAATGATAAGCTTCAATGAATTAGAGGTCCTGAGTATTACTTGAATTGTGTTTTACTAAGCCGATGCGACTTACGTCATTATCTGTCGAGTTACGACATCAGGTGCAAAGCTGCCCTGATGATTTCTTGCCTGTCGCTCAGAAACTACGCGTTCTATAACCTCTCCAAATAATTTTTATTTCAGCATGAGGAGATCAGCCCTCTCTGTACGCGCATAAATTTTGAAACACCTTGTATAAATAACGCCCAACTAGATGAAATGCCAGGCAGGCACTATCCTGGAATACAGCAACATTTCTGAGTCATGTGGCACAATTAAAATAATCACTAAAACCCAGTTTCAGATTTGTACAGTTTCCAGAGATGAAAAATTTCTCAGAACGTAAATAAATAAATCCGTTCATATCCCAGGTTTGGGTGATTTAGGAAAGCAGAGCCGAGGAAGATTTTCTCAGTGAGTGGAAAATCCCAACCATCCCCTGCATTAAATCTAACACTGCTAAAACCCAATAACTTTTTTTTAGAAACAATTTATGCATTACAGTGCAAACTTTGAAACTGAGCTATGTTTAAACGTTATCTGCAACTCCACTTATCAAACAGAGCGCCGATAAGAATTCGCGAAACCACAGGAAATAAAGAGGCAGGTTGTTCCTATCTATTTATTCTTACCCTTATTTGCCTTCTATTCAGAAACACTGATTTTCATTTGTTATGATAAAACACTCTAACCCTTTCACTTACTTTTAATCTTTCGTTCGGAACCTTCTTGCGATCACAGTTCTATCAGAAAGAACTGAAACAAACAAATTACCTCCATTCACAAGTATCCACCCATTTCTTTCTGGCTTTCAAGAAGTTTATTTCATCACCGTTAGATGTATCTGAGATCAAGTGCTTATCTTCCCAAACATTCTTATGAATTCAAGCTTATGAATGATTCGTACTGCCATATTTCAGCTAACAGAGAATGTTTTAAAAATCACAGAATTTATTCTAACCTGTATCTTTAAAAACTAAGCTATTGAGCACTAAAAGACGCCTGGCGGCCATGCAACAATGTTTTTCGAAATCACAATAAAATAAACAAATATTTAACACTGCATTCGACTACTCCTGGCACTTTACTTCACACGGTCTTGACGCCTTACATTCGTCTAAAGACAATAAAATACCATTTCAATCATTTATTGTTTCTTTCGTAAATATTCATTTACTTTCTAACTTCAGTACTAATACTTTACCTTTTATATTTTGTAGATATTTATTAGGACGTTTTACTTCCTAATCCTTTTCTCTAACCCCAACTTCCTTCCTCTTCTCTAATTTGAAGTAGGTGAAGGCACGTCAGTCATTATCCCATTGTAAGCACGCCATGGTGATTGAAGTCGAAGAAGTTAGAACCAGGGTCCGATGTAAGGCAAAAAAGTTGCTGAACGGTTCACGTTTATATATCAGAGTTTCAGTTCCTTATATAACGGGGGTTTGTTATGAACTTATTCCCGAACTGTTGAGATAGATATGCGGAAACAGCAACAAAGAAATATCGGATTAACCTTATAACAGACGGCCCACGCTGTTCCTCGGCAACAACGTCACGCATATACTTCATTGTCGTGTCGAAGACTATTATTGCTGCAGTGAAGGTACTGGTGATTGCCAGAATCCACCTAACTTCTTAAACGTGGGTCTTCAGAACTAAGAAACTAAGATTTTATGTATCTGTCTGGCACTTTAAATGCTATGAAAAGGTGTAATTTAAAGAATATTCACCTTTTGTTATACTCAGTAAATTGTTCAAAATAACTCATATTTCTAATGACTCAATTTTGCATTTAAAAGTCACTTTGATATGAGCGGTAAAATCAAAACAATACTACTATTCTACAATTATGAGATAAAACAAGCATAGATAAAACAACCTGGGAAAACATTGGGATATAATTTATTTAACTATTTATTTGTATATGTTTGCTTTATATATATTTGTGTTATCGTCTTTTTCATCAACGTTCTACGAAACGGTTATGCTGTACGACGTCACGATGAATAACACTATGTAACACGTAATTTGTCCTTGGGTTCTAATGGTAATTTCCTAATGAGACATGTCGAGTAGAGTACGGAAATAACAATTTTTTCATCCGAGACTTTGGTTTTGTGTCCGTAATGTCGGGAAAACGGTACATATGAACATACAATTGACACTTTGACGTAAGTGATTATCGACATTCGCCGGAGTCCTTGGGGGAAATATCCTGGTGAAAGCTGGAGACACTGTAGAGATTGTTTGATGTGGACATGTATGTGTGTTGCATCGGAGAGTGAATTAACTGCAAAAATCAAGTGTTTAACAGGTAAGTACGCACTTAAAGTGTACCTACATTTCCTGTAATGCGATACATACACCTGTATTGTATTACGAAATGGTGTAACTATTGTTGACGGTTGATACGTCACAAGACGAAACTGTGGTTGTTTTCAAAGTCCGCCACGTCAGTGTTGCCACCTCTAGTGTTATTTTCCTTTAAGCGAATAAATGTTGCAATTGACACACTACCACAATTAAAGTGGATGCATTAATGGAAATACTAGGATATATGTCAGATACAAGATGTTAAAAATGTCTGTTCTAGTTTAGATGGGAAATCTTAAAGTCGGTATTAATCTTATATGATGTCTTGAAACATGTAATAAATTTAGTTTTGTAAGCGTTATAATGTTTCCTTATGTTGTTTCAAAATGGCATAAATAGCTTGCAAGCACCATCCAGACCAGTTATGTTACATTTGTGGAGAATAAAGCAGAAAAAAAAACAAGTACACATTACAACAGAATCCAAAGTTATGTGGGGTTTACGAGATATATTTTGAAATTGCTGTTGGAGATTTTGACAAGAATTGGACACTGCATGCATCCTGCGAGCTATGCAAGAGAACTCTAAGCATTTTATGTTACTTCAGCTGTCAGATGTTCATCTTAAGTCATTCAGCCGCAAAGCCGGGAATGGGTGGTTATGGAGTTAGAGATATGTTTTACCTAAAAATAAATACTGGTCACTGTAAAGTGCCTGCTATTGCCCAATGGGTCATGATATGTTTTTATGCGAGTCGCTATGTTAAGACCTAATGTTGCACTGCAAGGAGTTAGCTGCGTTAAAATAACTTGTCAATGAAATGTATCATTAGTGCAAAGTTCTATTTCATGATTGTACAATACTGAAAGTAAAACGCATTTTTTATTTCTTCCCCTCAGAAGTGACAGTTTCCCATTCTTCTCATTTTATTCGGGCTTACAAGACTCAAAACGTAATTGTCTTGTCTTTCAGGTTGATACAGAGGAGTGAGCAGGCATATGAGGTTAGCCATCCCTCGTTATATGGAGGGAACCTACAGATCACAGCATCAACTGCTTCTTCTGTCTCGTCGATCCTTTTGAAGAAGAGGAGGAATGCTACCCCTGTAACATATCCAGACATTCCTTCATCAATAGCATCAGTCCCTCACGGTTCCCAGTACCCAATACCTTCATCTCCAGTACAAGTTTTATCGTCCAGCGGTGATACGAGTGACAGTGAGTGCGAGATTTCGGCAGTTAGGGAACGTCAACCTTACTTTCCCGAACAAGAAGATCTGAATAATTTGATCAGAGACCTTGGGCTCACCAAATCAAACAGTGAGCTTCTAACATCTAGGTTGAAACAGTGGGACTTACTAGATGCCTCCGTGTATGTAATACAACAGAGGAAACACCATGAAGTATTTTCAAGCGTCTATACCATGCAGGACGGTTTATGCTTCTTTAACAATGTCTGCGGTCTTTTTGACGCAATTGTAATTTCCCTTAACGGCAATGAGTGGAGACTATTTATCGATAGTTCCAGTAAAAGCCTGAAGGCAGTTTTGTTGCACAATGAGAACAAATATCCATCGCTTCCACTCGCCCATTCCGTGCAGATGAAGGAAGACTACAATAACATGAAAACGTTGCTACGTGTCCTGTAGTATGATGTCGATGGTTGGGAGGTATTTGGTGATTTCAAGATGATAGGTTTGTTGATGGGTCTTCAAGTAGGGTATACCAAGTTTCCCTGTTTCCTTTGCCTCTGGAATATCAGGGACCGTGCTGCCCACTACGTCACAAAGGTCTGGCAACACCGCGCCGAAGTTCTTCTGCCACCACTTCACTTTAAATTAGGAATCTTCAAGGAGTTTGTCAAGAAACTTGATCAGGAGTCGGCGACATTTTCATTTCCGTAGCGGATGTTCCCGAAACTGTCGGCAGCCAAAGTGAAGGTCGGAGCGTTTATAGGTCCACATGCGAGGAAAATGGTTTTGTCAGATGAATTTCCTTCCTTACTGACACGACAGAGAACCCAGCTTGGGTGTCATATGTCGCAGTGATACAAGGTTATCTGGGAAATCACAGAGCTCTGAATGGTCTCGAGCAGTTGGTGCAGAATTTAATTGACGGCTAATGCAAAATGGATTGCGGCATGTCCCTCAAGTTGCACATGCTGCATTTTTATTTGAATTTTTTCAAAGATGACCTGGGGGCCTTTTTGTAGCAACAGGAAGAGAGATTTCATCAAGACATTTCCCATTTTGAACGACGTTATCAGGGACAGTACAATGAAAGTATGATGGGAGACTACATCTTACGGATGATCAGGGACAGTGGCGTACTCGTGGTGCTTAAAAATAGGAAAATTGTCCATTTTCCAACATCTTCTCAACATTAACGCTTCTACAGACCAAAGGGTATGTCTGTAACCATTCACATGTGTTTTTATACTTATTACTATCTGTGATCTTGTTATTGCATATTGTTAAGCTACATTGATGTAATGCATATCCTGTATATACAAGCTACGGCTAATTTTATATCAAATTTTCAAAATATCTCCTATAAAACCAAAGTCTCGGACCAATGGTTTGGCTTTTGGATAATGTCTCGTCAGTGTGAAATAGGAAATTCATATTAAAACCCAAGGACAAGAAAAAAATTAAAATTTGTTACATAGTGTAATTAAAGCGAGTTCTAATCAATTATTTCGTATCGTCTACTTCAACTGAAATGTGCTCAATTTATCAATATAACTACTTTGACCCTAAACCAATTGAAGAAACGGCAACGCCTACTTCAGCTTTACGTATTGGGCTTGCATTTTGCATAAATATACATGACGTGGTCATTTCCTTTGGTTCGTAATAACTGGTAGATTTTGCTCGTCAGTACAAGGTGCCTGCGTGACTTTGATCCTATAGTGGTATAAAGAACTTGACCTCCAAAGAGATTTCGAGCTTGTTTAAACTGTTCACGTAACTTTTATACATCATAGTATTTAAGTACAAGGGGTTTACGGAACCAGTTCGATTACAACTTATCCTGCAGTACCAGTATTTAATGAATGACATGTATTAATTTACGTACTCATGAAGGGCAGTTTTACACATCCAGTTTCTGATGCAGTGGATATGTAATGACACTTGGATGCTTCTTGACATATTATTATAGAAAATGTTCCACTTAGTTTGTTGTCTGTCTTCTGTTCATTGGACGTTTTCAAATATCATTAAAAACAAAAGGTTACCATGTGGCAGTTCCTCCGTTTCCTTTAACATGTGCAGTACATCACTATTCTCGACTTCTCCAGCATTATTTTTGCGTTGTATCTCTTTCGTCATAACAAACGTTACTTTTACCCTTTAAAAGTTGTGGTTTTTCATGCACAAATCGTCCATACTTCAATAATTTCAGAATTTGGATCACTTCTATCACAATCTGTTCACAGTATCACAGCCTGATATATCGTTAATTCTACCATATGGTGGAAAGTAACTGAGCGTCCCGATTACATTTTGTTTTTAATTGAAATTAAATTTCCTTTATTATGCTAACGTGACGTCACACCCATTTGAAAGTATGCTTGATTGCGTTAATTTGGAAATGTAGATATTTTAATCGAAGTTAATAAACCAGTAATATGAAAACTAAGGAAATAACTTAAGGTTCCTATTCCGTGATTGTGTTGACCGTTCTTATTCTAAATCCTTTTCTATTTTCTAAAAGTTTTTGTTTAATAAATGGAGTGTACAATCATCATGAAGGAGGCTTGTTAAGCTTTACAAAACTCTGATAGGATGGGTGCGATATTTGGCCATTCCATTTCTGAGAAGAAGAAGAGACCTAACCTAAAACTAACCAGATTTAGTTTGGTATAATAAGGAGAATGTACAACTCGAAAGCTTATTAAAACGTTTAATATAGCTGTAAGATTAAAGGATCATATAAATAAGTTGCAAATATCAAGATTAAAGTATGTTTGCTTGAAAAAGAAAGTAAAGTACTTGGCGTTAACAATACTGGAACGTAGATCAAGATCCTAAAATGTTGAAAATATCTGAAAATAATAAAAAAATATATTAATTAATTAAATTAAGTAATATACGCACTCGTGAAGTACAATGAAAGCGTTGAACCGCGATCGATCCTGAGCGTACGATTCAGACGACACGACGCCAGGGATTTCGCAAGAAATTTCAGTTTGCGGGGTGTAAAGTCAAAATTGGGAGGGTGCCAGTAGAGTTTTGAACGGTTTCTATCGAATTTTCACCGCAAAAATGTTAACATTGGGGATGTTAGCGAGGATTTTGGGAAATGACATCCTCCCAATGGAGTCTGGATCATTGGCCGACACTAAACTGTCTAGGGCACCAAGTGCACTAATGGCAAACGATTTTAAAACGATATCTGTTAGTTTACAACACACTACTTTGACTTGACTCTTAAAGATGAAATTGAACAATCGAAAGTAAATGGAACAATGAACGAACAATGCTAGACCCAGTTCCTCATATCCTTGCAGAATTCATATGCGTGCAACTTTAGCAGGGAAGTGGGACTACCTATATTGAATTCGCAACTTGATATATCTGTAACCACTGCCTTTGAACAAAATGGAGTATTTTACATTTCTATCTACAATGAGTAGATCAAATACGTTTCAAGTTATTGCGAAAATGTATTTGTACTGTAATTAGACTGCTAATTTTAAGACTTTCCTCAACACACATATGCAAATATATATGCCTAGAAATTTCCAGTAACGTGGTTAATAACACCCAGCCACGTTACAATTTTCAGAAAAAAAAATGAAGCCTAAGTCGAAATTTGAACAGGTGCTGCTCAGTTAGAAGTTGACCATCTTACCGACTGAACTAAACTGCAACAAATAATTAAAACTAGATGAAAACAGTATAGCGGTGCAAGAATGCGTTGCGCGAAACCCCAAAATTTAACATAGTTTACTCTCATGACTTATGGAATGTTATAGTAACTTTTTCTATTTGTCAATTAACAATCGTATTCCCCATTCACTTAGTATGTCCAATTTCTGTTAAGGTAAATGATTAGAATGGCGGCAGAATTGCGTATTAGGAATTTTCAAGCGGTTATAGTTGCTTTGCTTTCTCCCAAAATGTCTCCTATTTTTTTAGATGTTTGGTAATAGCATTGAAGTAATGTTTTCTCCGCTAGAAAATAAATTAATAATGGTGTGCTACTAGATACAATGTTAAAAATGAAGGTAGAGAATGCTGGGTTCCAACCACCGGTCCACGAAACTGTTGTATCGGTCCTCAGGCAATTAATATATTCAATTATTCAACACTCACTTATAAATGTTGACAGTCCAGAATAAAGGTAAAAGTCCTTTCTAAAATAACTAGTATCAGAAAACGTGGTCCTATCCTTTGAACATCGAATAAACCTCTACTTAGCGGCATCTTCCCGGTTCGTGAAAGATTTTGCTAATAGCTTGGCGATCTGTGAGTACTAAAAGATTGAAAAACACTGGTCTAGAATAGCATTTTATGTTCATCACTAATATCTATAGTGAAATGATATTTCGTTGTACGATATTTTATAAGCAAATTGGGGCCAAGAGATGGTACAACTTGACATTTCTAGCTTTTGCTGGATATCTATGCTGTTCTTGACGGTAACAAAGGACATAATTTAAATAGTTTTAACACTTGAAAAGTTGCAACAGACTTAGAATTTCAATCTACATTCGCCACGTAAACATATGTCGAGCACCGCGCTTCTGTATTATGTCTCCTAAACTTTAGAACAAGAATTCTGAAAATAAGTTCATAATATTTTATAGAGTATAAAATAAACTCTGCTACAACATGTAGCCAGATATCACCTGATACAACTTCAACGTGTACAAAATCCGTGCAGCTCGAATGATTACTGGACATAGCACAGACACAAGGATAGTTCAACTACATGAAGATCTATCATTACCACTACTTACAGAAGTCATTGACTCTAACTGTCGTTCATTCTGGCACCGCATGATCAACTCTCTTTACCCAACCTTACATACCATTGCAACCGCCCAACCTCTCAGACATACCCATCGCATGCCTCATCCCAGATAATTATACTTCTCATAACTCCGATTACCTGTCTTAAACTCACCATTTAAGCTCTTTTTATGGCAGGACTTGAAACATCTAGCCTCACTGCAAACTTATAACATCTTAGCCTCGCTAACGCAAATCTCTCCTTCCTCCCACCCTCGTCAATAATAATTCAAACAAATCACTTCAAACCTCATGTTTCGTAAATTATAACTTAACAAAATTCGCTTTTTACAATGACTGCCTTAGAGATGCAACCTTTCTTCCCTAATCAATTCAGAGAAATTATGCAGAAATCCAGTCATTTTATAATGCTTGAAATGCATATTTCAACGTTACTGCCTACTTCTACTTATGTTATACAAAACTTAATTTTTGCACCATTTTCACCGATGCTGTATACCTCTGAGGTAAGCAACGAAATTCAACAATACAACAGTGCGGCGAGTACTGTTGCCCCCGCCCCCGCCCTTTTAATCTAGAGTTGCAAACCACGGAGCAGCAAGGGTTTGACGGAGAGGAATTACAACGTCTTGAGCGGGAGATAAAGCACTATATTTAGTTATGCGTGAAACATGCATGCATTTATAAAACGAACCCACTGGATCAGGGCTCAGAGTGCCAATTTTGGGGAGGCGCAATTTTGACATAACAGCGTTGCTAGAATAGAACGCGGGAAAAAAGAACCGGGCAAAATAGAACGGCGACAAAATACCGATGGTCATAACAGTGTGCCACAAAAACGCCATTGTCAAGACAGCGCCTGAGTCATTTTCCAAATTCTGACAGTAATTGTTTTTTTTTAATGAAATCCAGAACAACTTACGCTAAGGTCATCCTAGACGATATATATTTTCGTAGCCAATAGCAAAATCAAAGGGAAGGACTTGATAGAATCTACTCTGGAAATATTTATTTCGTCATCAATATGTGTGAGTGATGACAACCTGAGAAAGTCTTACAGGGAACCCCCAAAAATATCCAGTGTAGGTGCGTACATAAGGAAAAATAAAGTAGGGAACTGTTCGTATAATAACCAGGTAGAAGCGCAGATAGTGAGTGGGGCTGCAATAATAATAATACTCACTGGAAACACTTTGGGACGCCTTATTTTCTCCACAAACACCTGACTCAGTGCTCAGACACTACCAACGTTATCACAGCAAAGAATGTTCTATACACCGTCAGTTTTTGAGCTATCACCGCAGGATAGATTGTAACACCGTGATTTCGAGTCAAGTTAAGGTTATCGTAAGTTTCGACGTGTATGTCTGATAGAACTGGAAATTACAAAGTTTAGTGCATTATTGTAGAATGTGATATGCAAATAATAATCTCCGTAATTATTTACTTATTGGCAACACATTTCGGCATAATAGTTGATCCACCAACGCCGGTATACATTATGAAACTTGAACAAATAAAATGGGGTCATGAAGAGGAGAACGACATTATTCGTGGCCCACACAATGGATGGTTGCGAAATTGAAATACCGATGGCCTCAGTGTTCCTGCGAATAACGATAGAGACCCACAAAGCCAACGGGTCATCGTAACACGCTTTGCCGAAAGGTGTGCACAATCTCTCTGAAAACAATCTTGCAGATACAAACAATTAGCAAAATAGCCAGTGCAAAGGACTGCAATGTTTAAGCGCGAGTTATGTGCTCCAGGCCAGGCAGTTGATGGTTCACGAACGGTAAAGTTTTCTATTGCTCAAACGCTGAAGTGACAATTGAAGAAATACGATTAGTGACGTAATGAGCCTCATTCTATTAGCCTATATTTAAAAAAAAAGGCAGATAACGGGTGCTCAGAAGGTAATTCGGGAAACTTAAATCCGAAGGAGCTTTCTAAATACATCTGCAGGAAAACAACGCGATTCTTTTAAATTTGTCGAGAATTGCCTGAGTACAAAACTTAGAATTTCCGGGGAAATGCGCACAAAACAAACGTAATTTAAATTTATATCGTAAAAACTTAAGAGGATTTTGACCAATGAAAACGAAAGTAGACTGTGACAAATAACAGAAAAGCTACGAACCTGGGAACTTAAAGTAAGTAGAAAGTTCTACATGTGAATTTAAAAAGATAGCTCGAAAATACAAAAGACAAGAAACTTGTGTAATATATTCTTTAAGGTTAAAAATTAATTAAAAATGGATGCTTTTAAAAAACATGCTTTAAAGATGGACTAAAAAGTAATAAATTGAATTAATCTTATGAATCGGAAAATAAAAGTAATTAATCTTGTCTTATCATAAAATCATAATATCTAAGAGCACCCACGCTTTTATTTTCCGATTCATAAGATTAATGCAGTTTATTACTTTTTAGTCCATCTTTAAAAAGCATGTTTTTTGAAAACCCCTTTTTTATGTTTTTAAAAATAATAAGTAAATAAAAGAGTTACATAAAAAGAAATTAGTGAAAAAAAAAATGACTCAAAATTAGGAGAGAAGATCAAAATAAAGTAAACGAACCAAGACGGTAGGACCTGAAATTGCCCTTGATTCACTTGTACTAAAATCACTTACTATGTAACCAATAGATGTCACGCTGCTCTCAAAATGGTTTTAACTGAATTCTGTTGAGACCATTTAAGATCTTATATTATTCTCCGGACATTTTTTTAGAGTTATATTTTATGTCTGGAAAGTACCATTAAAATATATAGACGAAGAAATACATGTATTGACTTCCATGTGAAAATGTTTAGTTGCAAATGGTTTTAAGCTAAGCTAGTACAACAAAATTACACAGATTTTCGCTTCATGTTCCTTTTCTTATCTGTTTCAAGAGTAAAATACTTAGAAAATTTCCAAAACTTATATATACTTGTACAACAAGTCTGCAATGAAACCCTGTACAATACTAGTAAAAAGATTTTTAAGCTTTCAACACATATTTTAATGGAACCAGCTTCTAAAGAATGTTTCTTATGGTACGGATGCAACATTTCTCACGTAAAAAAAATCCAGCATACCAGGAGACAAAATTGAAATTGACATAAAATTATATTACAATAAGTTAAATCAAAATCCATACTACAACTAATAAAACTGAAGAGTTGAGATTTGTAAGACGTCCGTCAGTAGTTCTTATTATAGACAAGCAATTTTAAATTGCTATAACGTCTGAAGGATGAACAATTTCGAACGGAATTGATATACATAATTGGTTTACTTCTTAGTTTATCGAATTCAAAACTAAAATATTGATGATTGTGCGTATAATATCATGGTACTTAATATCTTCTTATTTTTTTTTCAAATTTTCGGACAGACTTGACTTACACCACTATGATTCTCAACCTTTCAATTTTTTGAAATCAGTTTAAGAATAAAGCCAGAACTAATGTTACTTATTTACCAAAGTTCTAAAAAGATTCAATAAAAAAATCGGCATGAAACGAAATGCAGTGAGAGGAATTCGTAGCTGTATTGTGGTTTTAGTCAATATTATATTTGGTAAGACATTTAGAGAATTGAAATAGATCTTAAATATTCTTCAATTATTTTAATTAAGAGCATAGAGACCCAAGCTTATTACAAGCGTAAAATTACACTATCGTACCACATTGATGGTGCACAACATTATTTAGCAAGGGGGGCCCCGCAGATGGCGCTTTCGAGGCCTCTGAATTCTGCCTATGAGGCGTGACGTCAAAGTGGTAGCATGAGCTTGGTCAGTTATCAGTGCTGCCTCAGCTTATGGTCGTGGCCTTTTCGATAGTACAAACGTATTATTCACATTTCTGCATCTAAACTCTGATCATATAATTATTCTATTTCTATTTTCACCATCACCGACATATCTACTTATCTCAAGACTTGGTCCTTAGAGGTCTATATTAATAATATAAAAATGGGAGTATGATTATCTTAAAACTTCGGTTAAACCACGATATACTGTATTGAAAACACCATTGTAAACATTTGAACCCTTGTGAAGAAAATAGCGTTTATAACCCTTTGAGTATTATAATTATTATTCAATCAAATAACTTGTAACGTCGCGATTAATATAAAGGAAATTGAAATTGAAAATATACAGAAATTGTTATTCAGCCGGTAATGTTTTACGGGTGCGAAAGTTGGAGTACGACTCTAGCAGATGAACATAAATTACGTGTGTTTTAAAATAAGGCTTTGAGAAATATATAGACGCCAAAACGGGAAGAGATGACTGGAGAATGGAGGCGACTGCAGAATGAAGATCACAGGCTGTACGATTCACCAGATGTTGTAAGAATAATGAAATCGCGTCGACTAAGGTGGGCTGGCCATGTAGCTTGGATGGGGAAAAAACGAAGATTATCCTGATTGGATAGGCGGATCGAAAGAGACCGTTGGGAAGACAGAGCCGTCGTTGGGAGGACAATATTATAAGAGATATGTGAGAAGAAGGCGTTCGTGATGAAAACCTGCTTGATCTAGCCTAGGATAGAATAGAATTCCATTTAATTATTATTATTATTGAAAATACGTTTTCAAGAGTTACTAAGTAACCCATGCCTAATTCAAGTAGTACCAATACAATAGGTTTACTTAATTCCATTGTGTCGAAAGGAGGAGAAATTGATTTGCGGAGCTAAGAAAGAATCTTTGACTCATTGAATTATACATCACTCATTGATCATTACGAATTTATGTAGAGAGCAAAACTAGCAGGAAAAAGCCACGAATTCGATATTTTCTACTTAAATACGCATAAAATAACATTTTTAAAAAATGAAGTATAAATCAAATCATGATCTATTATCTAGTCGTACATGAAATCTTTAAAGAACCTTATTAACACGCGAAGCATACTTTTCTCAGTGTATCAAATAGGAATAAATAATACAAAATTTTTGTACTAGAAATTTTTTTTTTTTAAATCATATTAAACAAATACGTATTATGAGGAATTTCGATTAATAGATACAAAAATGAAAATGATAAAACTGAAAATTTTGAATAAATTATTAAAATAATAATTATAAAAAATATTACTATTCCTTTGCGTTTGATCTCGCGTAAGTAAATCTTTAATTATTCTTTCAGGTTTTGTATATCTTGTCGTTGATGTAACTGTTCCGTAAGACATTATACATATTCAGGGCTAACGCTGAGAAGAAACAACAGCATTAACTTTTCATGATACACTATATCAAGGTTGTAATAATTAAGTACGGAAAGACTGCTCATCGTCGTACGTTTAACCAATTTTCTGAACATCAATTTACCCTTTGATTATCAAAAAACGAAAAGATAACGCAGATATTTAATGTGAAGCATTCTGAGAATACCACAATTTCAAAGATCAGAAGAAAATAATTGGCCTCTCATCTTAACATATTTTTATACCTACCAGCAGAGCTATGCACATCGGATAAATTTTTCCGAGCGAGTAAGATTTATAATTAACTGTCTATGTTGTAAGGTTACAATTTACAGGTCTAGAAAGTGAATTTTGAACTTTGATTTATTTATGGTCTTTTGGCATCTTTGGCTTAGGCCAGATAGGGTAGGTCAAGGGAGTGGAAGATATCGGCTAGGGACCTATTTAAGGTTTTAAGGTGCGATCCCGACATTCACCTTGTGAAATTGAAGAAAACCCCAGAAAAAGCTCCGTCAGGATGGTCGGCTGAGTTGTCCAAACTCACGTGCCTACCCATTATCGATACTGAATCCGCAACGTTACCCACTGAACGAGAGATCTTTTATTTCATGTAATGTATGGGTTTAAAACAGCGGTCCTAAACCTGGGGGTCGCGGGATGTGTGCAAGATGGTCGCGAGGGAAGGTGAAAAAATAAATTTAGCTATGGTTTTCTAGGTTAAAACTAATAATTTTCAAAGATCTAATTTTGTTTTGCTTGCTGCTTTTAGTAATTACTGAAGATAATGTAGTTTGCTAAATAGTTTGGGATAATATAATTAGTATATTTATTACAATTACCGGTAACAAACTGCTAATGTTTTGAAATGAAACAAAAATATTACACAAAATAAAATAATTGTGAGGCACAGCTATAAAGCACGGTGAAAGGGGGTAACCGGCTAGAAGCAGTGTGCGAATTAATGGGCGGGGGGGTGCCCGGGATTTCCTCCCCTGGCAAATAAGTTTCCCACCCTGACAAATTTATTTTTCGTCCTTACCAGCGATAAATTTCTCCCCCCCCTAGAAGATGTTTCGATCAAGATTAAATAGAAAATCGGAACATTTTCATTTGCCAGAATTTGAAACTATTTTCATGCAAGTGATAAAGGTATATGGACTTTTACTAACAGCCAAGAAGTCTATTTGAAAGCAATTTCTTTTGCGATGTTCATGAAGTAGCTTAATGTGGAAAATTTAGTATGATTGATTTGGTTTAGTAATCTCCTATTGGAAAATGGGACTCTCTCTCTGCTGGTCTAGTGGTTTCCGTCACTGACTGTTGATCGTGGGGCCTCGGGTTAGATTTCCGGCTCTACCAAGATATGTTTTCAAAGCGAGAGGGTGTGGTATGATGCCCGCCCACGTTCGTGATGCTACTGGGGAGCTGCTGTGAATAAAATACAGTGGCGATCAAAGTTGAGAGCTTCGACTCTCCTCTCCCAACACGTCTGGTCACCGTGGGAGCAGTAGACCCAACTTCTCCCTCCGGAAACCGAACTGCCTACTGTAACAGTTATGACAAAATGGAAAATGATGGTGACAAACAGTAGGCGACAAAACCAGCACGTGCTAACAAGTATGCATAGTTTCGAAATACTGTATCGTTACATATTTGAATTAATATTAGTTTTCCTAGACTTTATAAATCGGGGCCGTTGAGCTCATATCTGAAATAACCCTCTCTCAAGCTATTTTGGTTGAGGCGCCAGAGCTGAAACCGCGTCACTCTTGGTGACCTGGCCTGACTGAATTAGCTGGCCTGGCGTTCCAATGATGCAACCTAAAACGCTAGGCCCTTGACGCGGTCTAAACTTGAACCAATAAACGTTTGAACTGGTCTTTAACTCGAATGGCTCAACTGACTTGGTTACCCGGTTCTGGCCCAAATGACGTGACTTCATCCGTGACCCAGGATGATCGAATTTTGACCCAATCGACATGGTGACTCAACCTTGACCCGGTATTGTTCCAATGTGATCTAGTCTTGTTTCTGTGGCTTGAATTAAACGATATTGTAATTCGCAAGTTTTCTTTAGAAGTGAGCATAAGAATCTGCAATGATATCTAGTGATCTACGGTTTTCCAAAATATGATTCATTATTAACATGAATAAATACACTTATATTAAAATCATTTATTCTAAATATTGTAAACTTAATTTTCGGTGTATTATTACAAATATATCGTATTTTTAGAAAACCTAAGAGTTTTGCTTTAAATTATCTACCAGAAACGAAATATAAACTTGGAAAATATGGAATAATTTTCAACGTTTCTGCGACAATGCAGAACTATATTGTATGAGGTACAGAGTATCTACAATAGATGTGAACACCAGACAATCATCAAATGTACTCGTGAGACTATTCTTTTCCAAAATTCCCAAAAGATGCTGCTTACCATGATAAATTTATGAACTTAGAATACAAGAAGTAGAAAAAATATTGTTCCGCAGTACTAGTAACATGATTGTTAGTGTAGAAAATGTAATATCAACATAGATTATTATTTAGTAATTACGTTATAGGCTGACATGAATCCTTGAGAGGCATTAGTTTCTCGTAGTAGAAATTTAGGGAAAATTGCATTTTTTCTCTCTTATTACAACATTTTGAAAACAATTTGTTGATTGTTTTACCCATTATAATTTACTCGATTAATTAAAATACTGAATCTAATCTGCTCAATACAAATATATTGAAGAATTAATTGGTTATTGTCCCTACTACACGAATTCAATATCAAACCATTTAATTTTATAAAAATAAGTTTATACACAGTGTGGCAAATGTAATGCCCTTTTTGCCGGCCAGAGTTATGCAAAGCGTAGTCAAAGCTTATTGATATTTTTTTTTTTCATTCCTTATGAGTAATATAATTATTGTATCGTTGTAATTACAAATACTTACATTATATTTAAAGATTCCTTGAGGTAAAATGGGAGCATTGTCCAACAAAAGAACAAGTGTGAGCGGTTAAATTGTATTATAAAATTGCTGCCCAATGAATTACACGTGGTAGATTCACATCTTTCTCTAAAGTAACATGGGGGTTACTAATGTACTATCACTCTAATACACACAATTGTGAAAATTGATATATGCATGTAGTTGATATGTAGTTTCATCAAACCACCAGTTTTTTTGTGGGGGATTACTTTTATTCCTTACTAATTTCTTTGCTTTCAAACATTTACAGAATTCTATCTTCCTATCCGTAAGGACTGTAACACACGTGGTATGTATGGCCTTATGTTCAACCGTTTCATCAACCAACGAACACTCCTGGCATTTATACCCATTTCTAGGGATAGACGCCTAGATGATTCTGTTGTGTGCGCTACAACAATTCCCGTAACTGGGGGTGCCTTTTTAGCAATTATAGAAAATGGCCGTCCTGTTCATGAATCACTCACGTTTCCAGTACTCTCAAAATGTTCTGAAAAGACTTGTTATGGTACGTCACTGCACCTGCTGAATACCATATTCTTTTGCTAATAACAGCGTTTAGAGTTCTATTGCGTTTATTTCCATAATACAGTTGAACCACTCGTTTTTTTGTTAGACAATGCTGTGTTTTGCCTCCAGAAATCTAAAAAAATATATAAGGAATAGTAATTACAACGATAATTATGTTATTAATAAATAATGAAAAAATAATCAATAAGCTTTGTATATTCTTTACACAACACTGCCCGACAAAAGGGCGTTACTTTTGCCATACCTTGTATTTTAATCTTAGAAGACCAGACTCTCATTTTCCCCTCAAATTCTTAAACTATTTATTGTAAGTGCTTAATTATGTTTCTGCTGTGCGAAGATTAGCGAGCGATGAAGACGTAAGTATTCAGGTATGATATTATTTCCTTATCATCGACGAAAACACCAAAACAGGTCAAGTGATTTTCTTAGAAATGTTTTAAGACCAGAACATTCGTTACAATGGATATATTACTTACAAACTATGAATGACGCTACTTTCTTTAGATATTTCTGTCGTGAGGCGAAACTAAATGTTAGGTGTAAAACTGGATCAGAATCCGGAAACGTTAACCGATCAGGAACGAAAATATCCGAAGAAGATATCCAATCTTCGACGATGGAATGTAAATATATTATTTAAACAAACAAAATAACTACATTGAAAAACGTTAATAATTGATCACTTTTAATTTAACTCTGTATTTATCAGTTAATGTGTAGAAAAATGAATACATATTAAACTGGTCGTGTACTGTAATGTTATATCGTCAATTGAAGAATAGAATTGTATAACATAACAAGTCCACTATTTTCGTATTTGCATTTTCTGTTCCTCTGTATCTATGTTCCATGGTTATCCACTTGCATAAATATTACATTCTAATCCCAGCAAAAGTACAAACCTTTTTAATGCAAAATAATTTTCACTCAGTAAGATAACATACGAATACATTGGACTGTTTTTCGATTACTCCTGAAAAATATACTCCGGTGGACTTGGGATGATTTTCTAATTCAGGTCTTTAATTGATCATACCAGCAAAGTATGACAGTAGGTTCACAGAAACGAGAGTTTCTGTGTAAGTTTTTTAACGCGAAACTTCCTTAAAAGTATACACCAATTTGCGTCCGCCTTGTATTTGAACTTGGAGAGGAGAAATTATTTTTCTGATTTTATTTAATCATCTTAATTATCGAGACGCTGGACTGATAAACGCAAACATAATTCTTCCTCGTGATAATTTTACCTCTAAGCAATTCCACCAGCACGAATATATACCTGCTTGCAAATCATTTTCACTTATCTGAAGGAATGGAACGGGAATCAACTTCATCGTATGACTCTTCGTTAGAAACTGAGTAGACATCTTCACGGTCCAAGATCGAAACATTTCTGATGAGAGAAGTAGAGAAAACTGAAAGTTTTGGTTAGTGAATAGTTCTTCCTACAGTAAGGGAGTTTGGGTTAGAACACGTGGAGCGATTTCAAACCTTCAATTTGGTGCGAATTCTTCCAACGTTCGTCGAGTTTTGTCCAGAATTTCTTCCTTCGTAAGCAGAACGCAGGACACATATTTCATTACTGCATTAGCACATGCCGTAAATGAATTTGCGTCATCAATTTTATTCCTGTTTGAACGAACCGCATTCTAAACTGATCTTTTAACAGCTCCGCCAACTCCGTCAGCTGATCCTTTCCCGTGGGATGCTGCGAAGAAAGACCAAGTTGCTGTGATTCCTAGGTATTCTTTCGAGAAACACAGATTTAAAAACGAGTATCGATTTTTGAATTGAGCCGCACAGTTATCAGAGTAAAATTCAACGTGTTTTCACAACCCCAATTTGTTGAGATAAAGAGAGCAATTGAGTTCACTAAATTCGATGTTAAAATTTGAACTTTTTGGTCTTGAAGAGAAGTGTAAGCAGAGCTAAATACTTAGTCTGTATAAACATGCCTAATAAGAAGTGAAGATTTCACATCCCTTCTTTTTGTATATTCTCTAAAAATATAAAAATATACATTTTGTAAGGAATACTCTTCTTCGTAAGTCTACCGTAGAGAACTGATCCTGGCGTCTAACCTTTTATTTTGCGTGTTAATATTGGCCTGAAACATATAAATAATAGCATTCCGAAGGAGAACTGAAATCTTTACTCGTCTCTGACTAATTCGTTGGTAATATCTTTCTCTGTAGGTCTATAAGTTGAACCTTTGTAGACATCCTTGGATTTGTGGAACTGAGATTGATTCGGAGAAAGAAAAAATATTTAAAAAAATGTAATAATCTAAAATTCTAAGGACGTTACTTAACATAATTACTATTTTCAAATATTTTTTGTTTTCATAAATTGACAACTATTGAATTGATCTAATGTACGATTGACTACGGAAGAAATTTTGTGCACTGCAACTCATAATGATATTGCATAAAATACTTCACTTTTAGAAGCGAAACATCAAGTCTGTTGTTGACGGTACTAGTTTTTTTTTATTTTCCTCTAGATGGTACCCTAGTCGATAGTTATTATTTTATGAATGTAGACATAAAACGTTGAATGTAAGTAAAACGTTCTGGTAACTTGATGTGTTAACTAGCGTTGTAAAAGAAGTTTAGCATTGCTTTGTTCGTTACAAATCCAGATAACAAATCTTCTTCATATATATTAGCTTCTTGTAACAGAGTTTTAAACAAGGAACGTTATACTTTCTGTTTCTTCTATAGTTTATAAGGTGTTACTTATATATCAAGAACATAATTGTGACTGACTACCTATTCGCTCTCTTAAATCAAACTACAAAATCACTAAATATCGATTTTTGCACAAAGACGCGAAGGACATCGAACTGCATAACTGCCCTTTGGTGATTCAATTATAAGTTATAAGAAACTTTCTAGCTAAAATCATCTATCTAAATACAATCCATACAAATCCGAATTCAATATCTGAACTGTATGTCTTGAACAATTTGTTCTGAACTTAGCCACAATCTACGACAGACGTAGGCATCCTATCTGTTTCATTTTTCTTCTATATCTGTCAGATATATTTAGACATTACGTCATTATGGACTATATTATCTTCCATGGTACGCAGCGCTAAAGAATAGACAAACTTCTAATCCATGATCAGTACTAACACAAGCAATCACATGTTCGATCTCTCTGTCAACACACAAGACCTATCAGTAATACTATTTCTGACATTGGGCTTTTATCGTCCGCAAAGCAAGGTGAACGTTAAAGTTCTGATAACATGGGAAGTGATTACTTATGAGTTCTGCTTTAATTTCAAACACACTCCATTAACAATATTAATACAGACATCATAAGAAATCAGTATTAGACTATTCGAGAGTTGATTGGGCAAATAAAGGACATAACTTAGAAACAACCTGTCACATGCTCCATGCTCTAGTTCTTTACATAATGCGACACAACGAACTGATTTACGCAAAACAATATCCCAGCCGCAGCTAGTACAAGAATTCTTATGAACCCTGCAAATAACCACTAACTCCTGGCACTGTTGCATACTCAACACATGCAAGAAATTTATATAACTAATATAAAAGCTAAAAATCCAACAATGTTTTGGAAAAGGTTTCACCAGCTTACAGGCACAATAATACAACCAAAATATATTACAATATTATAGGCAACCACCAATCCTCATAAACTGACAATGATAAGATATTTGCAGCCCACTTTGGAAAGATTTATTCACACCAAAGAATGTTCACACTATCATTCCATCAAACAGTAGAAAGGGCAATAACAGCCAACGAAGAGAAGAACAAACCAAAAGAACATGACATAAATGACATGCCAAACACAATACAAAATGAAGAAATAACTTGAAAACAAATACGTTCAATCGTTCATCACAACAATAGTACTGCACTCGGGCGTAACAATATCACATATCATCATATTAAGAAAAGATAACCGATGATTTTCAAACTACTAGCAATTCTATACACCTTTCTCCACAGAGTTTCACTTGCGCAATTTCTTTCCACCAACAGGATGGCGTGATTACTCTTTAAATCGCTACTTACAGACTGTCTGGGAGCAACAGCGTCCCGGCGTATTTTCGTTACTTTATTGCATTTATTTAACGAAGTTCCAAATACACCCATATTACATTAGAATACATATTTAATATTAACAAAAAAAAACAAGAGGAAAAAATATAGTGTTGAGATAAGTTAGTTAGGAAGCCTCTCACGGCTGAATTAAATGAAGTTTATGTGCTAAACATATCAATATTCAACGGAAGACCATTGTAAAACTTGGATAAGCTATGTAAGATCGAGTGTGGGGTATGGAGTATGGTGTGTGAAAGGGTATCATGTGACCGGAAGTTTATGATGTCGGGCGAATTCCTCGAAATCAAGGTTACTTATTTTTTGTTTAAAAAAAAACACTATTCTACTCCTATCTAATAGATGCATGCTAAGAATCAGCAAGGATATGGATAATTTAATGTCAATCATATCAAATTGTAAGATTAGAAATATTTCTCTATCCTGTGTGTCATGTACAACGCCTATGAGCTTCACTTGGGAGACATACGCCGGATATACTGTATATACCCTTAAGAAACATGTATAGATCATTACATCGCCGGAAAGATACTGTAACATCTGAAGAAAGCCAGCAGTCAACGAGAATCTGTTAATAAAGATCAGCGAGGACGACGGAAATCCAGGTGGGTAAAGCCACTGATGCAAATTTGTTATGAATTTCTCTCTGTTGTATTAACAACAGTTATGCGATTTTTCATCAGCTATACATCAATGGAAGCAAGGAGCATGTTATACAACCGGACATTTTACACCGGATCTACTGTACAAACTGCTTTTTTATACTTAGTGACTCGGATCTTTCAAGATAAACCCCGACGTAGCGAAAAAGAAATATAATTATATTATGGATAACAGTTTAGTGCAATGTGAACCCGCGTATTATTTCCTGTGTTCATGTTATAAATTTTACTCCATGCCTCGGTATCCTGTTGTAGTAATGTTTACTACGTTATAATGCCTGTAACCTTTCTGTTTATTTGCTTCAATTTTTCACATAACGTCAAGATAGCTAAAGATGCGTACATAACATAACGTTGAATGCTACTGTGCATCTTGTTTGTAAATCTATTTGACAAAATTTACAGCTGATATGTGGTTACCTACCTGTCTGCCCGTCAGAACAACCATCACCAGAAGTTTAATACATAGATTTTAGAATTTATAAGTACTTTTTGTACTGTTTTAATTTTTTTACCGAAATATCGCAAGATCATTATTCATTGGTTTGCAATAGTTATTGAGTAATATTTTGTTAACCAGTTAGCGCCATATCTTCTTCGTATTTTCACTTAACGTCTCAGCAACATGCGTTCTTTGCTTTCCACTTTGTACTGTATTACACTTAAGTTTAATATAAATAAAACGTCGTCTGGAATCCCAGTAGAGAATATAGGGAGGCCATGCTGTTTTTTTGACAAGTAAAGTACCCGAAGTGAGGACTCGAGTTGCTTATCAAGTGATACCTTAAATTGAAGCTAGTGACGAGTATAGTACACCTGAAATCCTAGCTGCAGAACTCCAGAAATAAAAAGATTATGGCGGGTCAAAGTTAAAAGAGAAAGCGAATTGTATTGAAACAAGTCACAACGAAAGGCAGAACAAAAGTCGGAAGGACATGGGTTTGAATTAAAATGCGATTCATGTGAAGGAAGAGGCACGTACAAAGTACTACACATTGATACAATCGTCAATGAAGGCGTGTGATAAGCAGATACTTTGCTCACAATTAGCACACTTGACAAAAGAGATGTTCTCACATGAGGTCTTGTAACACTCGTCACGTATATTAGAATCAAAACAATAATCCAATGGAGATATCCAGGGCTCGGGCTCCTCATCCAAGTAGCCGCTTTTGTAAAACGCAAACCTGATCATCTTGCGAAATCGTGAGGCGCTGAATTGGAAGAGAGTGAAGGACTGCATTCGTCAAATGTTATCCCGATGCCAGAGATTAATTTCCGAGGAAGCGATAACTGTGTCCGTAATGAACCTGATAAATGATTTATATGGACGGAAGAAGTAAACATCAAGTGATTGGATGAAACCAGTGCAACCACCAGGAATTAAACGTTTCAACAGTGTTATATGATTAGGGCATAATTCATTTGATGCGTTATCATCCTTATTTGCACTACATAAATCTAGCAAAAGCAAGACTTTATCACGATCGGCAGGCAGGCTATTCCAGACTACAGAATAAAACTCTTTTAAATCATTTTTGTTCATGTTGGCAGTCTTTCCTGGATGGGACACTATGTTATCGGGATCTTTTTGCTTATTTCCTGGAAATTGACCACTGGATTCGGATACAAGAACGTACATCGGGCGCAGTATTTCACCATCCATGGAAATAGCCGGCATGATCATATATGAGTGAGTAGTAGCACTGACTGATCCAAATGCACCTCTTACAACCACCGTACCTTTAGTCCTATGAGTCCTGAATGCATGGAGTTCCTTGTCAAATCGTTTGATCAGCATTGAATACTTGACGAGGTTTCAGGTCTTCTAGTAATATAAGTTCTATCATGGACGTAATAAATGTCGTAGATAAGTGATGTAATTCAGCCTCTTTTTGATTTCCACGTTTTGCTAACCCTATGCGTGATAGAACGACTGACGATATTGTTTCTCTTTTTAACATTAGACAGCCAGTGACGAGATGCCTTAAATTGTAGAGTATTATCCGGATCTAGCTCTTTACTTATCTGAAGAGCCCAAAAGCGAAGAGTCCTGTCGTGTATAATTACACATCTCGCGACCATTTCTTTGAATTTATCGTGAACAGTTGCATTAAGTTTCTTATAACCGGGTTTTTGCCTTTTTTCCTCTTATTCAAAGAGGATGTTTTTCGATTGAATTAATCTATACTGTGACTTGACAGATGAAAATTTCCTTCGTTTCTTTTCCGGGTTCTCATTGTGTGTCCAAAACATGTAAGCTGCTTCTTTATAGTCATCGTCCAAGATGTGTTTTTGTTTTTTTGAAGAAGTTACAGGTGCCTTAGACTCTTGATGTGTTTGAGAACCTTGCGATGTACTTGTCATTTCCTCATCAAAGACGTCATCACCGTAGTCTCCATCATCGCTTTCATCACTGTCACTAGCAAATCCAAGAGTTCTAACTTCTTCTATGATTTCCATCTTGTCCTCAAGTATCTCCACTATTTGTTTGTACAATGAATCTTCATACCTATTCATTCTCCTATTAACAAATCCATATTTCTCATACAGAGCATGAACGATAGCACCTGCTTCCATTTTCTGGAACGAAAAGAAAAAAGACCTTTTATTGACATCAATAACAGGAGCAAACATGCACAAGGACATTCATACACGAGTAAAAGAAAGCGGGATATCAGGCAGAGAGAGGGATATCATTCTACACATTACATTAATTGGGAGCAACTTACGACGTATTACCATCGAGATAATCAGCAAAACATGGACATCACAAGCAGCTAAATTCGCTTTCTATTTGAACTTTGACCCGCCATAACCTTTTTATTTCTGGAGCTCTGCAGCTAGGATTTCACAGGTGTACTATACTCGTCACTAGCTTCAATTTAAGGTATCACTTGATGAGCAACTCGAGTCCTCACTTCGGGTACTTTACTTGTGAGTATGTGGTCTCGGGTTCAACATTCGCAACTTCTGGATATTGATAGTATCTACGTGTGAGTCATGAGGATTGTTGACTCTGTCTTTTAGGAAATGATATAACGGTTGGACTACGCCACATAAGTCCAATATCATTGATTAATTCTTCTCCACTTGGAGTCATGTGTTGAATTAACTATTGCCAAGAACATGTACGACACATGTGCTCCTCTTGAAGCATTTTCTTCATATTACAGACTTGTGGAGAAAGTGGTGCAATTTATGTTTGACAGTTGTGAGGCTATAGTGTACTGTCAAACCAACTTGGTGGGAGAGAATCCGTACCGACTTCTTGAAACTGAGAATCATTGCTTCCTGAATATTCGTTACGCACTTGTTTGTCAGCATCATTTTTGGACTACCTTTTCTATATGACCTGTCATAGGCAGGTATGATCCCAATTTATGTGGAGCAAGTGGCTCCGGAAAATCGGTTGCAAATTCCTCCTGTGTTACTCCATAACTATTTAAACGGATTTAATTTTGAGGAACGAAAATCTGTACCCCAATGTGAAAACCATCGTATCTTAAGGCACTAATCCTTTAGGAAAGGACACTTTAAAGACAAGAAACGCACCGCTTCTTACTTGTTAGCTTTCCGATGGGTTGCGTGATTTATTGAAAAGAGAGTACCTGTTGCCTACAATACAATCACAATGCATGAGCTAGCAAACTCTTACAATAGATGGTTGCGTATATTCTCTTAAAAATATTAGTTTTCAAAACTCCTGATAGATGGTACTCCAAACAAAGACTTACTCATTTACAATAGAAAGGTAATAAGGCTAATAAAGTTAGTATGCTGGGCTGTTATGTTTATAAATACCTTAACGGGAAAGAGCTTTTGTCTTTTTGTTTTTTAATACAATAGCTACTGCTGATTGATATATCTCCAGGGAACTGTCCGAATGGGTCACTCAAGTTGCTGAACGAGATGCATCACATATCAAAGATGGTGTGAAAATATGTCCATATGCAAAATTTTAGCGGCTGAGGGCAAAATGTAGAAGCATCATAGCCGGAAGAAATGTGGCCTACAGTAGGGCTTTAAAACACACAAATCTAAGGACTAACAGTTGTTCGGTGTGAATAGTGACATAAATTCAAGTCAAATCTATAGTAGTAGATACATGATAAGATTTGCTGTATGTTGGGGAATGTGAACATCGTAGCGGCCATCTTGAATTTGGATTACAAATGTTAAATAGAAAGTGGGTCATGTGACATGTCAATTAGGACTGAAATTTAACCAGAAATTCATTGGTGTCAATAATATTGTAGTAATTCTATTGTGAGTTGAGAACTAACATCATTAAAGAAAGTCGTGAGTGTATATTGCAATAAAAGTCTTTAGAACCTTTATATGTTTTGGTTCATTGCTGAAGTGCAAGTCAAGTGGCCATAATGGATGCTTGAAGAAAGAGAGAAATCTATTATAACCAACATATGAATAAGAATACAAGTCTCTAAACTGTTTGCTAAATGTGGTCAAAGGGTGCACCGATAAAGACTATTATATACGCCTTTGGTCCTCTGAAAGATGCTAACATTTCCCCTCAAATAATAAACCATTAAAACTACAATTAGACTAACGAAGGTACTTACCAATTACGAAGTAAAGTAGATGTGCAGAGTATCCATAAGAGTGTGATGGACGCAAAAGAAACTTCCAGAGTGTCCGTACCTGAAGAAACTTGGGTTAGTAAAATGAGCCTCCTGACAACCCAATGAAACACCTTTGATGTTTCACAATCAAAGCAAAAGTCAATTAAAGTTTGGAATTTTCCCGGATGCTCTTGAAGATATCCAGACATGAAGAAGGCATGTTTAATGAAATTAGTGAACCTGGGAGCACTAAACTGGAAATGGGTAAAAGCTTGGACACGGACAATGTTGTCACGCTGCCAGACTTGAAACTCATCAATGTGCAATGCAACATCACTGATAAACATCAGATATTGCTTGTAAGCACCAAAAAATCCAACGTCTAGTGGTTGAATAAAACCAGTGCATTTGGGAGGTATCAGTTATTTGTGAAATTAAACATTATCTGGAGAGTAGAATATATCAATTGATCATCCATGTTACAAGACAACTATTCAACCAGCAGCAATACGCGATTCTCGGTTACACTTGGTCAGAACACTTCTCGAAGAACTTTAAATCATTCTTGCACGTATTGGCTGTTTTCCTAGCAATTGCCTTGATAGTCGAAGGAGTGTCAGGCATCTTTTCCGGAAATTTACCTGTGGGTTCTGCGGAAATAAGAAATAATGGCAATACAAGTGTCCCATCCACTGACACAATGTAGGCGTAACTGATGTCATATAAGAATGCATAACTGCTGTCGTTGATCCTATGCTAGAATACACTCGTTTTGCACCTTCTTTGCCCAGTGTCCTGCCTGAATGAGTTTCTTTATAAAATCTACTTTGATAAAATGAGTTTTTTGTTGACAATTATAGCCTTTGTTTCAGCAACAAACTTATCTGCAGTTTTATGTAGCTCTTGACCATCGTTAGCAGACTTAGACACGGAGTGAGTAATTTTGCGTGACACAATATTGTTATGCTTTTTAAATTTAGCTACCCACGACGAAGAGGCTATGAATTTAAGAGTGTCAGTTGGGCCCATGTCTTTTTTACTTACATCGCCCACATTCAAATTGTTCGATCATTAATATTTACAGACGCTTTGTTCAAAGTTACGAAGGGGCTTCAAATTCTCCTGAAGAAACTTGAAGCGTGAAAATACAGATGTCAATTTTCGTCTTTTGCCAGATTTTTTTTTCTGTTTCAATCGAGTAGTTATAGGCTTTCTGTAATTGTTGCTTCGTATATTTAGTAGGCTGGTTTTGTGGAAATGGAGCTTAGGAAGAAGTACTACCCTGATTAGAATTACTCTATTTCAGAATGAACTGACGCTTCCGTTACACCTGTTTCTTCCAGATGGTCACTGTCACTACTTTCACTGTCTTTCTCGTCCACATCTAACACACTATCATCTATAACTAATGCTTTATACTCTTCCAGCACTGTATCGTTATTCACTAATACATTTCTGATAAATTCAAAAACATTACGGTCTTCTGGACAGGGATTATCATCACATGTCCAAAACTGACGAACCAATAATAACACATCTACTTAGGGATTCATTCTGAAGAACACAATATAAATAACTTCTAAAATTGAAGCTGTACAATATAAACTGTCAATTTGTAGCTCTTATTTTACAGGAGCTCAACCACTTGGAGAACATTAAAATACTCCCACTCACTGTCCTATCTCTAAACGCGTCTACTTCGCAGATAGCGCAGAAATAAACTATTCAGCTCTTTCACTTAAACTCCTTCTGTTAACAGCACAGGACGTTCTAGGTGGCGCTGACTTAGCTGGGCTTCTGACTTACCTTCTATCCCTTACTCGTGATTTTTCGTTTGCATCTGTTCACGCATTTCATAGAGTCAGTGTGCGAGGAACAGTCTTGTCTGGAAACTAGAGTTCTCTAAACTCTTACTTTTGCATTCTACTGATGTGACATCTGTTAAACGATTTTGAATAAATGAATTCGTCTTTCTTTACTGTTATTGTTTCCCAACTCACAATACAATTACTACAATATTATTGACACCAATGAATTTCTGGTCAAATTTCAGTCCTAATTGATGTGTCACACGACAAACTTTCTATTTAACTTTTTGAATCCAAATTCAACATGACGGCTATGATGTTCATATTCCCTAACACACCATTATCATTTATCTAGTGCTATAGATTTGACTCCCATTTATGTCACTATTTACACCGAACAAGTGTTTTTCCTTACATTTGTGTGTTTTTAAGCCCTACTGTAGGCCACATTTCTTCCAGTTCTGACGCTTCTCCATGTTGCCCTCAGCCACCACAATTTTTCATATGCACCTATTTTTACATCCTCTTACATATGTGATGCATCTCCTTTAGCAACTCGAGTGACCCATTCGGCGGACAGTTCTTTGGTCAGTTTCTTGTAATAAAATGTAGCGAATACTATTTTTCACCTTTTTGTTTCCTTGATATACTTCGCAGGATAGGATTGTTGTTTTTCTAGTACTGAATTTTCCTCAAGTTACTATATATATTTTTTAATGAATAATAACTATATAGTTGCAGTCCTTTAGAACTGGACTATATATTCGTGCGTATGTGTTACACGTGTGAGCATTTAGATATATGTTTATTTATATCATTGATGTAAGTGTATGAATGTGCAAGAAGTATCCATTAATGACGTAACTGGTATTGTGAAGAGAAGGCTACATAGTAGGGTGGATCAAAACTTTGGTTCATGTGTGAAATGTTCTAAATTGTTTATTCACAAATGTGCGCGAAATTTGGGTCCTCTATGACAACGCCTTCAACTTGGGCATCTAGCAGGATTTTCTTATATTTTGTAAGAAACGTACGTGTTCTTGTGTTAACATGTGAAGGGCGTATGTGCAAAGAAGTTAGATCATTTTTTAGAAAGCAAATAGTTCTCGTTACCACTGTATTATTTTTAAACCTTGATGAATAATATGGGAGCAGGTACACACCTTAAAATTTCGTTGCTGAATATTTTAGGTTGACACATCTCAGTTCTTTCAGCCTCGAAGTCTCTTTCCTTCTGCACCAAGTCTCCAGTAAGCCTATCGTTGAGTGTGACTGAGTAGCGTAGTTATCTGAATATTCAATATGGGTGACCCTGCACCCTCTGTTACTCATAGTAGAACTAAAAGTGAAATTGCTTTTATTTTTGTAAGTACATTTTTTGTATGCAAAATTTGGATCAATTAGAACACATTAGATGGCAAAACAGAAAACTAACTTTTGTGTAATATTTGCAAACGTCTTGTTTGTCATGCTCTGGCAAGACGATAGTATTTAAAAATGCGATGAAGAAAACACTGTGCAAGCTACCATACGTTATTCATAGTGTTATAAAAAGTAGACATTACTCATCCAGGGTTAAATCTGTTCTACGAATGGAACTACATTTTTTTCCAGAGAAAGATAACCTTCATTTTAGAGGATGAAAGAAGTTGACATGTGATGCAGAAACGTTACAGTCAATAAACGGGTTCGTGCAGAAGAAGTTATATCTATTTTAACTGTGCGTATTAACCGACCTTGTAGCCGTGTGGGTTAGGGCGTTAAACCAGCGACACGAAGGATTCGAACAAGAATTCCGGCTGGGGCATGGATGATTGTAATTGTGGATTTTACCTACTTGTAGAAAGGTTCACATTTGGTGCACACTGCACTGGTACTGTACAAAATCAGTAAATTTGGTTTTACTGTCAAAACGACGACCAATAATTGTTTCTCAGTTTATAACCTGTACTAATCTTCCTTATTTAGCAGACAATTTAATTAGTTTCGTGTCGTTGTCAGGAAACAGACTAACTAGATGTTGCAAGGCAAGATTTTATTATTAGCGGTTTTCCCACTTAACTGCTTTTTAAGTAAATGTCCACTTGAATTAACGAATCATTATTATTAAATTGCTAAATTCTGATTATAACAATTTGTATTGGAAATTCCACCTTAGGTTTATTTACATTTTCATAATCTGCTGCTCACCGTTATCGGTTTTTTCCTTCTTCGTGTCGGAACACTAATTTAATCGTATCATTCAATAACCACATTGGTTAAAATGCAAAGATTCACGAAATGTGTCCCGACGACCTTTCCAAAAGATGTCGTAGTCCCCTTAAATATATAATTAACAAACCAAGTTTTGTTACAAATATCATTGAACTAGATGAATTGGGTATTACTTTCCTTGTAATTTTCTAACCCGTGTTGACATTATGTGTCGACATATGACGTCAGTCGCTTCGTCATTTTGTCTTCTATTCAGAAGTATATCATAAAAGCCAAACTATTATTTGTAGTAATAAAAGCATTCTCTCACTTTCACTTATGTGACTTTTGTTTGAAGCTTACTAGCAACAAAACAGACAAATCAGCTGCCTTATTATGCATTTTTCTGATTTTCAAGAAGTTTCTTTTATCTCCGTTAGAGGTCTATAAGATTAATAGCTTATTTTCTTAAAAATCCTGATAGACACAAGGTTACAATTGGATCATATTCTCTTATATTAGTTAGCAGAAGTGTATTTGTATAATTTAGTGGTTTTCAGTGTGATCCAAACGCTATACTTAAGCATGTTGGCCGAGCAAAAGAGACAGATCTCGCCTTGCGATCGGAACAAATTAAGTTTAAATATAAAGTCATCCTGACAAGATTTACTATTGTAATTTTAATTTTTTTTTTGATGGATTTCTCAATTCCTCACAAATCGTACAACAAAAATAAGATCTGGCGAAGAATTTTCAGATAACATCTCAATTCGAAGAGGGGTACCACAGGGGGCAGCATTAAGTCCAATTTTGTATTCATTATATGTCAATGACACCCCGATTTCTCCGAACACTAACACTAGCTTAGGACTTTTTGCGGACGATACGGCATATTGGACTACTGCGAGAACTACGAACTCAGTTATAAAAAATCTACAAGGGCCGGCTAATACTTTTCTTAAATGGTGCAGGGACTGGAAGTTGGAACTCAACGCCAAAAAAACACAGTTTATCATTTTTTATTCCTCTGGAAAAGGTACGAGACGAGACAAAAATAAATCAATTTGCATAAACAAATCTAAGATTAAGCCACATTCAACAGCTAAGTATTTGGGAGTGACGTTGGACCAGAGGCTAAATTTCAAATCGCACATTTCAGACAGACGAAAAAAGGGACTTCAGGCATTTTCGGCATTAAAATCTATACTTCTATCAAACACGTCTTTCGGCATAAAAACTAGAATTTATCTTTCCATATTGAGACCAATTATAACCTATGGCCACGAATTGTACAATTCAAATATTAATATGGAACAATTCAAAAAATTTGAAAGATATTGGCTGAGAGTGTCTAAGAGGCTCTGGAAGGCAGAGAAGGACGCATTATACAAGGATATCAATTTCCCTTCAATTTCAGAATACATGAATCATTGCAAAGAAAGATATGCTAATGCAATCAAAGAAAAGAAATTTGCCATCATCAACTTCCCGAGGCGGCTTGATATGAAAGTTATGCGGCATCAAATATCACTTCAAGAACTTACAACCTAACGCATTAAAAGACAGTGAACGATTTTAACATCAGAATATATATTCTAAGCACTATATAAAAGCCTGGAAACTGAATAATACCTCCATTACAACTGAAACAAATATTAATCCTATAAACCTATATCCTTTCTTTCTGACTAATAATAGATAGACTTATAAAACAAAACAAAACAAAACTAGACTACATCAAATTTTTAATCAAAATACTTTAAATTTATATAAGATAAATCCTGTGCAATAAACTTAAAAATTAAAATTTTGTAATTGACCTGAATTGCGGTTCGAATTCTTTAACTTGAACATTGACTAATGTATGGATTACCTGTTCCATCCGATGATTTTCCTGGTTGGTTGGCTGGTGGGGGCCGGTTGGTTCTGGTGCGGGATCTGATTCCTTTATTTACTCTCATATTTCAATCTCAAACAAATTTATATATTTCTAAGGATGAAAGTGGCCTTCTATGGCCAGAAATCCTGACCCGGTGGCCCTGCGGGCCTAAAGGTAATTTACATTCTTGTGTGTACAAGATTTACTGGATTTCTCTTAATCATTGAACAGACATACTCTCAAGAAGGTTATGGTCATTCTCCTTTCCTCCCAGCACTGATAGGACTTAGTGTTTGTCATTGTCTTGTCAGTTTCAGATGCTCTAAAGACTGTAAGTAAAATGCTCAATCATATAATGTTTTGTTTCTTAAATTTTATTGTTTTCCAGTTTCACTACTAATAATTTACCGTACACGTTTTATATATTTTTGTTATGGAGTTGTACTTTTAGTTTAATGCAAGCGAAATTTGTTTTTACATGCCCTCGATTTTGAACAATATTGTGGTTAGTGGGACGTCAGTCGTGACTTTAATGTACAAACGTTCATTCACAAGGAAAGTCGAGGTCATTACGACAAGGCCCGAGTTAACCCGAAGCCATTATTTACGTGTTCCATTTCAGTCTGTCACAATCCCAGTTTCTTTGTGTTCCTAATCGAAGTTAAATTTCCTGTGATTTCATAGACTGTTGTGACGTCACGCTCTTTTGACACTTCGTTCTATTACGTTTATTAAGAATGCATATACTTTTAAACGAATACACCTGTAGTACGTAAAAAAAATGATTCGACGAAGTACTAGTCCTTCCCAATAATGTTTGGCAGTTACGATTCAAAAGATTTGTCTAGTTTTCTACGTTTTTATTAATAAAGAAAAGTACATAAAACATGTTTAACTTAAAGAAATGAAGAAGAGATGGGTGCTATATTTTGTCTATCCTTCCCTGAGAATAAAACGAAACCTAACCTAACAACTAATACGATCTAGCTTGATATAATATCTTCGTGAAGCACGTATAATTCGGACGTGCGTTGAAATGGCTATAAAAGAATATGACTACTGAAGTACAAGAAACATATATTAGTAAGAAAGGTCAACATTGATGTATATTTTCCTTCACTTAAAAATGTAAGTAAAAGTCTAGTACGAAGAGGACAGAACAAAAACAGTGCACAACATGCCTCTAAAATAGAAGGGAACATTTACTAGTAAGTAATAACAGCTATTTTGAAGAAGGAAAATGTTGAACTAGGTGGATATTGAATCTAGGCCTCCTATGCAGAAAACCATCGTGCTAATGAGTAGGCCACGGATTGCGCTGAATGCAAACGATGCTGAAATTGCCTTCACAACCAACTAGTTGTAGCTTTTCACGTTAAAATGGCACAGAAACCTTGTTAGTAACGGAAAAGTGAAAGAACAAAACTAAACCTGATTCCTGGGATCTCAGGAAAGCTCATGCTTGACTTTATGGCAAAGCAATGGACATGCCTTGTTGTATTGATACAATTTACTTTATCTACTCCAGTTTTCTCCATCTATAGCCATGTATACGTTCTATAACACTGATTTCCTTGTAAATAATATGTATAGACATTTCTGTACACACACAGGGACAGCCAGCAATAAAAACAACGTTACTAAAACCTATGTGATGCTATTATTTCGTTAAATACGTACTCAAGTTGTTCGCCGCAGTCAAATATGGCACCAGATGCAGGAATGCTAATACCGGCACTTGGTGATATGAATGACACGTGGTTTGCTTTTAAACTCACGGACAGTATATTAAGTTGTGGACCATTGTTTAGAAAAAAAGTAAAGTTCGAGTTTTTTCATTATGTGTGCTACACAACATATTTAACACTGACATCATATCCTCAACCTGAACGCGGATGCAAGTAAATAGATCCTCAAACTTTCGGCAATTTTAGTTTTATTTCGCACTTCCATGAGTAGCAACTTTTTCATATGATAATTTTGAACACTTCCACACTCGTTGGACTAATTACAATTCTCCTGTATACTTTCTTACTGTAGGTAACGTAAAATTCGCCACATTGCATTGGCAATCTTGTATGCCTATACTAACTACATCTTAAATAAATGGAATGTTTACACTTCAATATAAAAGTGGGCAATCCATATTTTTAAGTTTCAACGAAAACATTTTTTTACTATTATTACCTACCAAATTGGAAGGCCCTACATATTGATAATACATTGAAAACCATTTTGTGGAGATTTCCAATTTTCCCGGTAGATGATACTGGGGGAAACAAGCTGCTGAAAAGTAACCAGAATGAGAAAGCGAAAGCATTTAAGTTATTCTATCAGCATGAAGCGCTGATTCATATTCTTTGAAGAAATATAGCTTCTTTAGTTTGCTTTTAAACAGCAATACATTACATATGTTACTTCATTCCTAGTTGCCTGTTGAATTTAAAACAACTTTTAAAATTTTAGATCATTCTATACAACTAGACTTAATGCAATTTAAATGCTCGACACATACGCGTTTCATACTTGTATATTGTATTTCTTTACGTACATATTGACATTTTCTATTTCGTTTTGGTATACCATTCATTATTTTGTTAAAATAGAATGGCGGTTACATATTATTACTATTGTTATTGTCCACGTGGTTTGTGGCTAAGTTGCTAATACAGGTAGAATTCTGCTACTACGAACGTCATTATAATGAAATGTCTCTTAGAACGCTGTTTTATAAAATCCACGCCGAAAACGCTATTTATTCTGTGTTAAAAAATATCGTTATGATTCTTTGCAGGTTGTATAAATTTAGGTAGAGCAGGATCGAATTTAAGAATTATTGTGAATAGACAAGACTTCATTTGTGTCTTTATTATACCAGTTTGTTATAAAAGTTTTTAATATTTGATATATAGTACAATAATTTTTCACTTAGTCCGATTTATAAATATAACTAGGGTTTATCTCGGACTTGCGCTTTTGACGCTATATGTCTTAGTGGATCACTTCTCTTTGTATATTAGATTTGTGATGGATTCCGTACCAAGTCCCAGGTATAGTTGGTTGTTTATTGCTAGGTTTGGACCCCTTACCAGGTCCCAGGACTAGAAAGGGAGAAGTGACCACTGTAAAGATAGTGATGTTGTCGGTCCTTTTTATAATAGTTTTTTTCTTTCTCTTCTGGAGGTGTGTCTTCTTGCTTCTTTATTTCACCGCCAGAGTTTACTGTCGTCTGCTACTTGTGTTGACATAAACACCGCAAAAAAACACCTCCAACACATCCTGCTCATCAACAACACCAAACCAGGAAGAACCCCCCAATACAACCCACCAAATTATAAGTGCTCCCACAATTCTTCACATTAATAATGACCCCAGTGCTCACCAATGTCACATTGAACCCACCAATAGTGAACCAGTGCAGTGTTCTCACACTATCAGTGATCTAGTGCATATAATTTAAAAGAAGAAGTGACCTAAAATAAAAGATTAAGAACGTACCCCTTTGAGGGGGATGATGCACGAGATGCGGCCCCTGCTTTGGGCAGTACGTTCACATTTACTCTCTCATTAAAAATAAAAAGTGCAAAATTATAGTGTAAATAAATGTACAAAAGTGAAAAAATATATAATTTTTTGATAAGTGAAATTCCAAAAATAGGGATTCACTCCCTCAAAAAGCTCACTCATCCCAACTTTTAAAAGGGCCCGGGGAGCGTAATGAGATAGAATGTGTGTCAATAGGCTAGTGTGATATAAAGACACAAAGGTGTTTATGTCAACACAAGTAGCAGACGACAGTAAATTCTGGCGGTTAAATAAACAAGCAAGAAGACACACCTTCAGAAGAGAAAGAAAAAAAAACTATTATAAATAGGACCGACAGCAAGAGTCCTGCATCACTATCTTTACAGTGGTCACTTCTCCCTCTCTAATCCTGGGAATTGGTACGGGGTCCACACCTAGCAACAAACAAGCAACTATACCTGGGTCTTGGTACGGAGTCCATCACAAATCTAATATACAAAAAGAAGTGTTACAAAGAAATTTGTTGTTAATAAATCACGAAATTGAGATTTTTTTCGTGTACGTAATAATATGATCCCTGTGTTTGGTTATGTAAAATAAAAACTGTGTACTGGTAATAAAAGAATGTTAGGTTTTACTTAGGTGCACAGATTACATTGTTCATATAAATAATTTGAAACTATTAATAAGAACCGGGGACACATAGAAATAGTATATATTGTAAGAAAACTTGAAAATTACGGTGAAAATTTTAATTTCTTGTTCCCCAATTAATGTTAATTAGGGATAATTTTATTTAAACCGAAATCAATTAGGGAATCCTGTAAAATCCTATTTAACGGTATTTTACATCTATGAGTAGACCTCTTAGGTTAAGTCCGAAACTAACCTTCATGTAACACAATGTAGAAATCATTGTTTCCGAGAAATTGCAATATTAGAATCTTGCACATATTTTATCAGTAGCAATTGAAATACATTATAGCTTAGTTTACTTTTACTGTTTCAATACAGAATGCTCTTTTAATTAAAAGTGGACTTCTTGCAATATCCTTCTCTGTAGGCCTATAAGTTGTTACTTTATAGACATCCTTGGATTTGTGGAACTGAGATTGATTCGGAGAAAGAAAAAATATTTAAAAAATGTAATAATCTAAAATTCTAAGGACGTTACTTAACATAATTATTATTTTCATATATTTTTTGTTTTCATATATTGACAACTATTGAATTGATCTAATGTACGATTGACTACGGACAAAATTTTGTGCACTGCAACTCATAATGATATTGCATAAAATACTGCACTTTTACAAGCGAAACATCAAGTCTGTTGTTGACGGTACTAGTTTTTATAATTTCCTCTAGATGATACCCTAGTCGATAGTTATTATTTTATGAATGTAGACATAAAACGTTGAATGTAAGTAAAACGTTCTGCCAGCTTGATGTGCTAACTAGCGCTGTAAAAGAAGCCTAGCACTACTTTGTTCGTTACAAATCCAGATAACAAATCTTCTTCATATATATTAGCTTCTAGTAACAGAGTTTTAAACAAGAAACATTATAAGTTCTGTTTGTTCTATAGTTTATAAGGTGTTACTTATATATCACCAACATAAGGGTACCTATTCGCTCTCTTAAATCAAACTACAAAGTCACTAAATATCGATTTTTGCACAAGAGACACGAAGGACATCAAACTGCATAATTGCCCTTTGGTGATTCAATTATAGGTTATTAGAAACATTCTAGCTAAGATCATCTACCTAAATACAATCCATAAAAATCCGAATTCAATATCTGAACTGTATGTCTTAAACAATTTGTTCTGAACTTAGCCACAATCTACGACAGACGTAGGCATCCTATCTGTTTCATTTGTCTTCTATATCTGTCAGATATATTTAGACATTACTTCATTATATACTATATTATCTTACATGGTACCCAGCGCTAAAGAATAGACAAACTTCTAATCCATGATCAGCACAATCACATGTTGGATCTCTCTGTCAACACACAAGACCTATCAGTAATACTATTTCTGACATTGGGCTTTTATCGTCCGCAAAGCAAGGTGAACATTAAACTTCTGATAACATTGAAAGTGATTATTTATGAGTTCTGCGTTAGTTTCAAACACACTCCATTAACAATATTAATACAGACATCATAAGAAAATCAGTATTATACTATTCGAGAGTTGATTGGAACAAAAATAAAGGACAGAACTAACAAACAATCTGTCACATGCTCCATGCTCTAATTCCTTACATAACGCGACAAAACTTACTGATTTACGCAAACAATATCCCAGCCGCAGCTAGCACAAGCATTCTTACGAAAACAGCCTAACCCTTCAAATAACCACTAACTCCTGGCTCTGTTGCATACTCAACAAATGCAAGAAATTGATATAACTAATATAAAAGAGCCAGAACTTAGCAAATACGCGTACTATACCTGCGGAATAATAGTAAGAATCTACATACCGTATTGGCCCGAATCTAAGCCGCACCAGAGTATAAGCGGCATTATTAATTTTAGGGGGGAAAGGAGAAAAAAAGAAAACTTCAGTGCAGAGAAATTTACCTGTCACATTACCCAGTTACAAAACTGTTTACACTATAGGGTCACTCTTGAACACATTTTTCTTCAGTTACCATATGATGTGGGTAAATCACAAAAAATACCGGTACAACTAATCAGAGTCTTCTCCAATGTCACTGCTAACTTCACTACTACCGGTACCGGTATTTGTTTCGTCACTCCCACTACTGGTACCATCATTCTCCTCCCAAAGTACGTCGTCCTCACTGCCATCCAGAGCATTAGACACGCAGCATTTCTTGAATCCTTTGATGATAGAGTCTGGTGATATTGTGTGCCATGAAGGAGAATCCACTCACACATAGGGCTGACAGATGACTTCTTAATCTTCCCAGATGGAGTTAATGCATGACCCCCTTCTAGAAGCCAATCCGAATACTGTTTCCGGAGACAGTCTTTAAAAGTCTTGTTCAGAACGACATCTAGCACCTGCAGTTTAGATGTCATACCTCCAAGTATGACGACTAGGTCTGTCTTCAATGCAGTAATTTTCTTCTTTACTTCAGGTGTGAGGTGACTTTTAAAGGCATCCAACACTAACGTAGCCCTCTTACTGAGCAGCGCACCAGGTCTGCGATTCCAAACCGTAGCTAGCCAATCCATCATTAGTTCGGTTGTCATCCAACCTTTGTCTTGACAACGCATTATTAATCCCTTAGGGAAATTCTCCTTGGTCATAGTTTTACGATTTAGAAAAACGTACGGAGGCAGCTTCCTTTCATCTGCTGTAACCGCCAACATCACAGTGATTTTTTCTTTTTCATTTCCAGTTGTTCTCAACAAGATGCTTTTCGCCCATTTATTGTCAACTGTCATATTGCTCGGCATGTCCCAAAATACGGGTGTTTCGTCGGCATTGCCGATCTGGTGTAATGGGTAAGAGTGGCGTTGGCGCAATTCAATGACGTGCCTCTGGAAGTTGACCAGTTCCTTAGTAAAATCCTCTGGTAGTCTCTGTGCTAATGAAGTGCTTCGTCGGAGAACAAGGCCACTTCTACTCATAAACCTGCGGCACCAACCGATACTCCCATGGAATTATGTCTGTGAAATGTTTAGGGTCTTCGCTATTTCCAACGCTTTTACCTGGATTAATATTGTCGAGAGATGAGCATCCCTTCTTTCCCTTTGTCTTGTACAAAGGAAAGGACCCTATGTTCTAGTTCAGGGTATTTCCCACCTTTTGGTCCTCTGAAAGATTTTATGGTTGTAGAGGCAGTTTATCCTCCAAGGCGATCCAGCGCCGCACGATTGATTCGTCCAAACCAAACTTTTTGACAGCTTCTCTATTAGACGTTTGCCTAGCATAACGAATAACTGCAAGTTTGAAACCAGCATCGTAACTGCGCCGAACTCCCAAGCTTATTGAAGCGTTTATTTCTACGTTTTCACTCATACCGGTAGGTGAAGAATGAATTTACCGTAGTACCCTCCGTACTAACTGTTTTAATCTATCCTATCATACAAAAGAGCACGATTACCGTTACAGTGTTGCGTCATATACGGATTTTTTTTTTAATTTTCGTTTTTAAAGCTTCCCTGAACAAAATGAAACGCAAAACTTTCTTACAACACTAGCCGCTTTTTTATAATAATCATTGTTTGCAACAAACACCGAATTGTGTACCTCTTCGAAGTGTCCTTTGTCAGTAAGCAACTTGTTGCTGATTGTTGTAGGATCCCTCTACTGTGTGTCGTTATCAAGCAGCTACCGGTACCTGCAATCTGTGATACGTACCATACGACTGCTGGCAATTCCAAACACGAGCGCGGCATTGTTACTACATTTCAAAATGGGAAACATTAGCAACTTGCGTTACATTTCAAGTTTCTATTACATGCGAAAATTTATCGGCCGCGCAAATAAGCCGCACCTTAAATTTTCTTGTACGAAATTTGAAAAGTAAACGCGGCTTATATTCGGGCCAATACGGTAATTGCTTACAAATGATTACAGTGAAGTAAGGTATACGCTAAGCTGGAGCAAGCTAAAAATTCAACAATGTTTTGGGAAAGGTTCACCATATGAGTAATAGGTTCCGAAGAGAGCGGAGCTCGTGCTACTTGTTGCAGTAGATGCGTTCTTAAAAACTGACAGCAAGTTCATTAAATTAAAGCAAAACAACAGTAAATAAAGTGTAAACCTTCCATTTGAGGCACTTATCGATCTCAAAGTCTTTTTTAAGGCTTTCTTGGGACCGAAATCAAAGGTCGCTTTTAGGGCCACCGAGCTTATCTGGCATATGCCTTGTCACCAACTCGGCCATGTCGGACCCCCCTGGACCCCCTCTCACCCCTCCCATTGGTGTAGCTAGT
>JAGDQP010010883.1:43184-54486 GCA_022664845.1 Lepisma saccharinum
CCCTGGACCCCCTCTCACCCCTCCCATTGGTGTAGCTAGTGACGCTACTATTAACCCAAATGCTAATGCAATGCATAGCAATCAGCCACATGCTGAAGTCAGTGGTAATTCTGACAAAAGTCGTAGAAGAAGCGTTGCTTCTCTTGCAGCCCGACCCATTTTTCAGACAGGTACATACAATTTCCGTGTTCAAAATCCTGAATACCATGTAATTCCTAACACCAACCTTGTTAGAAAAATTAAGAAAGATCATGATCCTACCCTTCCCATCGTCAATACTCGTGAGCAAGAAGGAATTTCTGCTGATGAACAGGAAGAAGAACTCATGCAAGGATCTTTTGATATTGACTCCACAGATCAATTTCCTGATATTCATAGTGCCAACAGCAATTCTAAGAAGCAAACTGCCAACCCAAACGCTATCTCATCTAGTGATTCCGAAGCAGAAATGGAAGTAGAAGGCTGGACAAAACCACGACACACTGCCAAAGTGCGCAAAGTACAGACTGCTAAAGGTCAAATACCTACACAAAATCGCTATCAATCCTTGAATAATACTGAAGAAAACCCTACACAAAATCCTACAGTGCATTTCATCAAGCCATCACCTCTTTACGTATATGGCATTACTAATAAATTTCAATTTACTAAAACGTTAACTGCTGTCTGCCAAGATAAACCTCACATCACACATACTAAGGACTATATCAGATTCCAATTTAAACAGAAAACTGATTTTGACAAAATTCTGACCTACTGCCAGCAGCAAAAACTTCAACACTCAACTGAGCTCACAAAACAAGAGCGACCATACAAAGTCGTTCTCAGAAAATTGCCGATTGATACACCTGTACAGGATATCCTGGATGATCTACATGAACAAGGCTACAATGCAAATGAAGTAACACAAATGTTTGGCAAAAATAAAGACACTCAGGAACGTATTCCTTATCCTTTATTTTTAGTCTCTCTACCCAAAAGTACTGACAATAAAGCGATCTACGAACTTCGTCACTTGTTGAGCTACCGAGTTCAAGTCGAACAGTATAGACCTCCTGAAATTTTACAGTGCTTTCAATGTCAGCGCTTAGGTCACTCTAGGAAAACGTGCTATTGTGATCCAGTCTGTGTTAAGTGTGGACAAGGCCACCTCACCAGTGAATGCACTAAACAGCCTGATACTCCGGCACATTGTTCCAATTGTGGTAAAGACCATCCAGCTAACTATCGTGGCTGTCAAGTCTTCAAAAAAGCATTAGCACAACGTCGTTCCCAAAGTAATCAAACAACTTCTGATACAAAAACCATTAAAACTTCCACTGTAAACTCCACTAAAGCTCAATCTACAGTCTCTAACACTACCAAAACTCCTGCTCCGACTCACAAAAACAATTCCTTTGCACATAAAGTTCAAGATTCAGCCAACAAGAAATCCTCGCAGAAATCAGCCAAAGAACCAAATTCGGATCAACACACCACTGCTACAACTGACGATTCTGAATCTTCTGGCCTGTCCTTTTCCAGTTTTGCGGAACTTGGAACTACTATCCAGACTATATGGGATCTATTCAAAAGACTTTTCAAAGGCTTAAATATTATGAAGATTCTTACACGTGTACAACAAGGTTTGACTAAGATACCACAGGATGCTGGACTATTAACTACACTCTCAACTGTTGTACAAATCATCGTCTCCATTGTTGATGATAGCTCCGAATAAATTAGGAACTGCACGTCACTTGCGAATTGCTTTTTTCAATGCTGATGGAGTACTTTCTCAACGTCAACTTCTGCAATATTTTTTAAATGAATTCAACATAGACATTTTCCTTCTTAATGAAAGTCATCTTCAACCATACCATAAACTGAAATTCCGCAACTATAACACTTTTCGTAATGATCGTTTAGGACTAAAAGGAGGAACTGCCATCATTTTTAAAAATTATCTTTCCGCTGATCATCTCACTCTTCCAAACCTACAATCCATTGAAGCCACTGGAATAAAATTACACACTCAAGACTTAGATATCAATATCATTGCAGCCTATAAAGCACCTAAAACTCCACTCAACACTGATGACATTCGTCATTTAAGCGCTTTAGGATCTAGAGTCTTAATAGCTGGCGATTTAAATTCCAAACATTCACTTTGGAACTCTCGTAACTCCAATCCTGCTGGTCTTGTTCTCTACAATGCTTTACCACGTCTTGATGTTATGCCTATTGCACCAACAGAACCTACACATTTCCCAAAAAATGGAGGTAGACCTGATATTCTGGATATGGCTTTATTAAAAGGAATAGCCATTATTGATGGGCCCCATGCCATATCAGCTTTAGACTCCGATCACATCCCTGTTATCATGGATATTCATCAGCTTCACTCTGTTGAAAACTGTCAATTACCGTCAATTTACACCACTGATTGGGACCGCTACTGCCAACTCATCACCAGAACTACCGATCCTCAGCTTCCACTCAATTCTCCTGAAGACATTCATGCAGCTGTTGACACCATAACCTCTAATCTCAAATCTGCCTTACGTCTTACTACCACATCCACTCGTCAACCTCTTTCTACTTTCAACACCTCTCCAGAACAATTAAGAACTCAAGCACTCATTGCACTCAAACGCTGGCTACGTAAAAAATGGCAGACCGCCAGACAACCTCTATATAAAACGCTTTGGAATCAACTCTCACGTCGTGTGAAACAACGCCTTCAGCGGATTGCAATTAATACTTGGTCATTTAAATTACAACAGCTCACTGAACCTAATCACGAATTCTGGACTTTAGTTAAATCTTTCACCAAATCCACTCCCAAGACAATCAACAGACCTTTGCACAGCTTCCAAGGACTCGTTTATACTGCAAATGATAAAGCTGAAGCACTGGCAGATCACTTGGAAACTCAGTTTATGCTCAATGCCGAACCGTATGATGAAGACACAATCACCACAGTTCATCGTTATCTGCGCTCCAAATCCTTTGATCACCCTTTTGATCCGTCAACTCTTGTCACTCCTCGTGAAGTCCAAAAAGTTATCAAGAAATTACATGCTCGACGTGCTTCAGGACCTGATCACATATCTCCCACTGCTCTAAAACGTCTACCTCGCAAGATGATTGTTCTCATTACCAGACTATTCAACGCCATACTGCAATACAGTTACTTTCCTCCTCAGTGGAAGACTGCCAAAGTTGTGACAATACCAAAAGCCGGTAAGGACTTACTATATCCGCAAAATTATAGGCCAATTAGTCTACTTTCCAATTTGAGCAAGGTCTTTGAAAGACTCTTACATGCCCGTCTTACTAAATATGTACAAGCTCAAAATTTAATACCTGACCATCAATTTGGCTTTCGTTCAGCGCATGATACTACTGCACAACTTGTCCGAGTGGTTGAGGAAATTACATTGCAATTTAACAACAAAGGACACACCATCGGAATCTTCCTGGATACATCTAAGGCCTTTGATCGTGTTTGGCATCGAGGACTTTTATACAAACTCAGCAAATTGGGCTTCCATGATCAATATCTTCGCATCCTACAATCGTACTTACATAACCGCAGCTTTTATGTTAGCTTTCATGGCTATGACTCTGTAACTCATCCTATCACTGCTGGAGTACCTCAAGGATCTGTTCTTGCACCGTTATTATTTAATTTATATACTTCCGATATTCCAACCCATGTTCACACTAAATTAGCTACTTTCGCTGATGACACAGCTATTTTCGCTTCTTCTCGAAATCTCCGATACTCCCACTTATATGCTCAAAGACATCTAAATTCCATTGAAGATTGGTGTACAAAATGGCGAATGAAGCTCAATGCTGATAAAACCACCGTTGTACATTTCTCTAAACGATACACAGGACTTCTAAAGCCACTCACGCTTTTTGGAACGCAACTCCCATATAGTCAACATGCACGCTACCTCGGAATTGATTTGGATAGAACTCTGTTATTTGGTCACCATCTCAAAACTATCGCCAGTCGAGCTCTAAATCGTCTTCTTGCCTTATATCCGATACTACGCAGTCGTGAACTAACAATCGAAGCCAGACTCAACACCTACGTCATGATGATTCGTTCTCTTCTGACATATGCTGCCCCTGCATGGCAACATGCAGCACAAACTCATCACATGCCGCTTCAACGTGTCCAAAACCGTGCAGCTAGGATTATCACAGGACATAGTAGAGACACACGTATTGCACAACTCCATGAAGATTTGTCTCTTCCGATGCTCAAAGATGTCATCGATTCCCAATGCCGTTCCTTCTGGAATCGTGTCAACAATATTCACCTTATCCTACCTTAAACACCTTGGGCACTGCCCAACCAATCCGTCATACTCACCGCATGCCCCATCCCAGATAACCACTCTACTTACACCACAGACCACCTGTCTGAAACTTATGATTAATCACTCCAACTTCAAATCATGATCATTACTTTTTTATGGAAGGAACTTTAATCCAACTCAGCCTCACTGACTTAACTTAACATCGTTGCCTCGCTTATACAATTGCTTTCCTCCCTCCTTGCCTCGTCAATCATGCATTACATTCATTGCCTTAGGGATGCGACAGTTGCTCCCTAATCAACTCATTTATTTATATCTCACATCCCGCCATTAATAACCACATGGAAGTCATGAGCTTCTAGCTCGACACTTCGCACATCTAAAAGTCATTATTCTCTCGGTTCTCTCGGGAAAGGTTTCACCAGCTTACAGGCACAATAATACAACCAAAATATATTACAATATTATAGACAACCACCAATCCTCATAAACGGACAATCATAAGTTATTTGCAGCCCACTTTGGAAAGATTTGTTCACATCAAAGAACGTTCACACTATCATTCCATCAAACAGTAGAAAGAGCAATAACAGCCAACGAAGAGAAGAACAAACCAAAAGAACGTGGCATAAATGACATGCTAAACACATTACAAAATGAAGAAATAACTTTAAAACAAATACGTTCAATCATTCATCACAAGAAAAGTACTGCACTCGGGCGTGACAATATGACATATCACCATATTAAGAAAAGATAACCGATGATTTTCAAACTACTAGCGATTCTATACACCTTTCTCCACAGAATTAAACTCTAACCGCCACAATTCAAAGTTTCTCATATGATCCTAGTTATTAGGCTAAATGAAGACACAACGAATCCAGGATCATATTGACCTATCAGTTAAGAGCTGCATAATGTAAGGTCTAGAATGCATAATTGTTAAAAACCTTCACATGAAACTAGAAAACAAGTCAATATTGCCACTATCGCATAATCGATTTTGGCCTAAAATCAGTACGCATGACCAGCTTTTAAGACGTCACAGCACTTCAATACAATACATCAGGATTGTCTTCAACACTTGCACATTGAAGACGCCTTCAACGATGTTGGGTATGCAGGAGGAATGTTATTCAAACTGATAAGATATATTATGTATTTTCTATGCTTTGTTGCATCCTTCCCTAAGTATCATCTCACAGATATGATAATAAATTAAGGGAAGCCTTGAACAATATGGATCAGCTCTTTTCCCTTTACTTTCTATTATGAACTACTGATATGTCGAAACCAATTCCAAATATCCATTGCTTCCTGCTTACTGATATTACTGCGCTCCTGAGAACAGCTGGTGATAAAATACAGCCTTCAATACATGATAGAGTTGTTTGAAATCTGGTTCAACGGGGAAAAACTGAAAATAAGTGCCGACAAAACCTTGTTATATTGCCATTGATCTGGACTTCTAGAATATATCGAAGCACCTCATGATTACAACCAAAAGTTGAAAGTACTTGTTATTATCTTTTTAGCAAAAAACCTTGTGTATGGTAAATGTTGAAATTAACACAGAAAAATTGACAGCCACCTCAAACCGGGACTCAAAGCCGGATCTCCTAGTTGCCGACTAGATATGCTACAATTATACCACCACGGTACGGGAAATCCTATCTGTATATGGAATGTTCCTCTCGCCTAGACATTCTCTTAACACTTCATTGCTGGTTACAAGTCCCAGGCACTCCACTCATGCGGAGAATTTTAGTTGAGGAATCTTTCTGCTACCATACAGTACGAAAGAATACATGTTATTACCTTAAAGTATTTAATAAACATTGCTATAGAAATAATATAATATGCCATCATTTTTTTAAACCAATAGGCTCATAATACAAATTCTACATTCACTCCAGGCCATCAATAAAATTCAATTCTTCATTCACAACTCGACACCATATATATGAAACAGACATCGTGAAGCCACAATTGACAATTCTCGAACTAAAACTAATCTTTTGCATCTATTGATTTAAAGTAATAACCAATACGCTTCCTACAAATTTTTTAAGCATCTTCTTGCGAGCAGCGTTTTTCCAAATTCCATTCATCGATTTTTTATGGACTTCTTGTTCCCCTTCTTGCACCACAGATGCATTCTTCTAATATCAGCTCTTGCAAGGTTAGAACTTACTACTGTTCACATTGAAAAGCTCGAACATTAAATTAAATTGTTTGTCAGTCTGATTAGGATTTTAATACGGTTTTCTTTTAGACAAGAACATGTCGAGGTGTTTGATAGCTGCTAATGAGATTGTCGACGATTCCTACCTCATATTCTTGTTGGTACCTTTCCTGTTCGCAAGTCATAGATCACAATTGGCAAATATTATGCCCGGGAAAGAAGAATACACATAAATATTAGTATCACTGTATGACTAATGTTATGCAGAAATTCATATTTGTGTCTAGACAATTAGAAAATGAAATCTAATGATACTTTTAAATCAATAGGAGGAAAATGGAGGAGTAAACATTCTTGTGCATTTCTTTAGATCCTTTGCAATGGAAGTTTCTTCGTTGCAAAAAAAACAGTACGGTAGTCAAAACTGTAGCTTTTCAGGAGAGCAAGAGAATCTTTACTAATTACTTTGACTGAAAATCACTATACGTCTGATACAATCTGTTCACTAGGTATTCTGAGACCAGACTTTGGCTGACATATAGTGCATTTCAGCCCGAAATATAGAATTCGCAATTTGTGCTTCCAGTTCTTCTGAAAAATTAAGTTTCGACTACTGTTGTTTTGTTTAATCCTCAATTGTTTTTTTTTATGATCTTCGCCGGAATATTTTTATTATAACTGTTCATGCCTACCAGGTACCTTTTGGGGTATTTTCGAATTAAAGCACTAATTGTAAACTTCTCATTTTGTTTTTTGCTTTCTTAACAATGTTTGTTGATCAATAATGCTAATTAAAGATTCTATGTTTTGTATACCTTCAAAAACCTTTCACATTAATTTATATTATTTTTCCATGAGACAAGTATGGACAGTCTTACCCCTAGCCATCTTACCCCAACCCTCCATTGGAAATCGTTACTGGTTCCTGTTTGTGCACAGTCTCTGTCGGAAACTGCACTGGTACGGTTCAAGTAAAGTGCTTCTTTCTTCCAAGATTATAATCGTACTATGTTATACACAGGCTATTAAGATTTTACATCAGATCAAAAATTAATCTAAATGTTAGAGATGCCTCTGCATTTGTGAACGCTGTGTACTTGTCACATGACACAGCAATCCCTTCTTTTGCCGCACAGTTGCAGGAGAGGTCCATGACGACAGAATCCTCAAATACTTTGGCTAATACACTGTTACTTATGAACAATGGTGTCATGAGTATAGAGTAGTATCTGAACAAATGACTGTATAATCATTTCTCTATCCATTACTAACGTATGGATTTACGGCTTGGGTATCAGCTTTGGTAATGTATTAAGGAAGACTTAAGATATCAAAAAGACATGGCCTATTTTCAGCTTGTAGAATCAAACTCCCGAGTTCAACTGAGGAACTGTACAATGAAATCACTTTCCCTGAGGATACATAGCTTCACTTCAAGGCAAATATATCACAAAACTAATTGACACGCACCATTCGTTGATGCTAGATATCATTCTAACTAGCTTAAATGTATCTGCCACGTACGACTTGGATTTATACCTCTTGATCACCACCTTGCACTATATGTCAGAACACTTCCACCTGACCGTCCAGTTCACGACAATTACAAAGATATACCAATAGAGATCCTTCCGCGCATTTATGCACTATAGCATATGTATGTCAAGTTATGTTTCATATATGTTACCAACTGAAAAACATACCTATACTAGACAATATTCAATACTATTTAGAAATTCTCTTCGATAATCTAACGGTAATTGAAAAGAAGACATATTGTTAACATACATTGAAATGAAAGTATGTAACCCTTTGAATCCATCGCCAGAATGACATCTTTAGCTAACTAGCCAAGTTTCGGTGAACTATTTTTGTTTTCATTGCTTAAATTGTATTAAAGATCAGATACTAACCTAAATGTGTGGTATACATATTCAGAAGAATATTTGCTTCTTTGCAAATTTTATGTTGTTTCGTCTCTTTGAATTATGTTAGAAGACTTAATTAACTTATTTCTTTGGGTATAACTATAATGAAGCCTCATATTTATACTTAAGTACATTAAAACAGATGGACAAGACATATAGACATGAGTTTACTGTAAAAAAACACACAGTAAGCGTTGCAGTTTTGTTGTTCTATGAACAACTTCCTCAGAGAAAACACTAATAAACAGTGTGTTGATAGATCACTGAAACTGTAATTCTTAAAGTGTCTTTTTACAATAGAGTCAAGTGTATATGTTTTGTCAACCTAAGGCCATTTGAAGGATGCGGCACATTTGACTAAATGGGTGGATTTACTTTCACTATGGAAAGTTTCCGAAAATGTTTATTTTAATTAAAAATAAAGCAATGTTTTGAGTAGGTTACACGAAAATGATATCCATTATTACTCAAAACAGAGATACTAATTTGATAGTTCAACATCCACGGCAGTGCATGAGCTAAGTTCTTCACGTCAGAAAACGTCAGCACTGCCAGAAGCATGTTATACAGGAACAAGAGTTTATGGCAAAATCGACGATTTGGGGGCCCCGTAAGAAACAAAATGTTAAAGATAGGAATATGAGCTTTTGCCGTTAAGGAGGTATGGTAAATATGTGCAGATGTACAAAATTTCATATTCGTATCTCAAACTATGTTCTAGTTGTGGACCCCTGAAATTGGACATTTTAGGCTAACTGACTCACTCACTCACTCACTCATCATATTGTTTAGGGTGTTTGGAGTAAGCTAGAAACATGAAATTTGGTATGAAGGTAGAGGATGATTAGTAGATAAAGGAAAATTCCGACATTTTGAAAAGGTCGCCATCTTGCATTCAAAATGGTCGCCAAATCTAAAATTTCAAAGAATACACAGCCTAAACGACTAAAGATAGAACAGTGAAATTTGGTATGAAACTACATCATTGATAGCAAATTAAGAAAACTTTTTAAAAATTTGAAAAAGTCACCATTTTGATTCAAAATGGCCGCCAACTCTAAAATTTTAAAGAATACACAGCCTAAACGGCTGCCGCTAGAATAATGAAATTTAGTTTGACAGTACAACATTATTAGTAGATTATGAAAATATTACAAAATATCTCTAAAGACACCATCTTGGATCCAAAATGGCGGGCGTCATCAATCCATTTTCCAACTACTTGAGCCAGAGATACGAAATTTGACATAATGATGTATTATCAAGAGTAGTTTAGGAAAACATAACAACGTTTTAAAAAAATCACCATCTTTGATTCAAAATGGCAGCTGAAATACAATTTTTCACATCGTTCGAGATAGAGAAATGAAATTTGGTATGACAGTGTATCATCACGAGTATGTCACGAAAATGTAAGAAAACGTTAAAAATGTGTCCATCTTTTATCCAAAATGCCCGCCTAAGCCTCACTTTATAACAACTGAAGCTAGAGAAACGAAATTTGGTTTGAAGGTGTACCATTATGAGTAGGTTAGAATAAATTCGGCTCGTCTCCTCTACTAGGGTACAGTTCCCAGCTAGAGCCTGATTGCGATAAAGGGGTGCGCCCCAGCGAGGCCATCTTGGAATTCTGGGGCAGCGCCCCAATGAGGCGAAGCGAGTATATGCATTACACAAGTGTAAAAAGCTGCGAAATACGAGCAAAAGCACCAGGGGTGCAAACTGTCCAGTCAACTCCTTCAACCTTAAAAAGTGGTGAAACGGAATATGGATGAGCCTAGTTCCTCGCGCCAACTTCCAATACTCCTGCGTATCCCACCAAGTTTTACTCGTCACAAACGTTAGCACTGCCAGGAGCATGTTATACAGGCAGAATGTGGAAGTTTCCCCATTCGGACGCGGCGCTCTGGAGTATGAGGGAATATCTGCATCATGTGGCGCAGTGCACTGCAGATTCTGGTTGTGATAAAAAGACGCAGTTCCTCCAAACTCCTCAAGTTCGATGCGCGGCCTGCCGTGGGATTGTTGGTGCAGCGACGCGATCGAATCGAGGGGAGTATCAACACGTACGGCAGTGCATGCAGCCGAGTTCCGCGTGTCACAAAACGTCAGCATGTTATACAGGAACAAGAGTTTATTGCGAAATCAGCGATTTTAAGGTTCTGTAAGAAAAAAGATGTTAAAAATTGAAATATGAAATTTCGAAGTATGACGGTATATCATCACTAGTAGATTACAAAATATCTGCAAAGACATAATTTTGAATCCAAAATGGCTGACTTCATAATCCATTTTCCAGAACGTTTGAACTAGGGATACGAAATTTGGCATAAAGGTGCATTAACAAGAGTAGTTTAGGAATAATTTACATTTTTGAAAAAGTTGTTAACTTGGATCAAAATGGCCGCACAAAAACGTTTTCCACACCATTCGAGCTATAGAAATGAAATTTGGTATGAAGGTGTACCATCACAAGTAGGTAACGGCAATGTAAGAAAACTATTTAAAAATTGCTTTCTTTAATTCAACATAGCTGCCCAAATACCATTTTCCAAACCACTGAAGCTAGAGAAACGAAATTTGGTATGAAGGTGTACCATCACGAAAATGTTTCAATAAATGGATCAAACCACCGCTATGAGCGTGCAGCCCCCGAGGCGATATGGGAAAAGGTCTGCACAGCATGGGGCGCTGTCCCCAGAAATTCTGATCACAATAAAGGGGGCGTAGCCCTAAAAATTTAAAGTTGGGGCGCACACGGAATTCTGGGGTAGCACACCCAGCGTGGCGAACCCAGTATATATATACACGTATAAAAAGCTGTGAAATCCGAGCAAAACACCAGATGATGTTCGAGCCTTAGGGTT
>JAGDQP010010884.1:0-54486 GCA_022664845.1 Lepisma saccharinum
TATATATATACGTCTTGTGGGGTATCGTTGAACAGCTCTTGATGAATAATCTACAAATCAATAAATAGTTTCTTGATAACTTTCATATAAGACGAGATTTGAATTTTTGAAAATAAATAAAACTTCGAGATCTACCTCAGCCTGTAGGCCTACCAAAAGGATTTTCTTTTATTTGGCTTTCCATTGGTGAGGAAATATCTTTTCAGTTGTAAAATAAGACGCTTGCCTTAAAATTAATTAATTTAATTCATGTATAGAAAATCACATTGTCTTACCGTCTGCATGAAGACCTAGTGGCTTGAGAAGATGTTGTCCTGCAATTAAACGTTTAAATAATCAAGGGTATCCATAACAATTTAATTTCAACAAAAAATTATTTTTACAATTTTTAAGATTTTTTTTTTTGATTGTTTTTAAAATTACATTAAACTATATAGTGCTACAAAACGTTTAAGATAATATAGAAGGCTTAAAATTTAATCGAGTGCCAATGTTGGTAATTTTTCATTCAGAGTCTTTGACACTTTCTGGCAGTATTACCCTATGCTCTGGAACCTCATTAATCCGTCACCTATTGGACTGAGGGCATGGTCGTAAGTCAAGAAAGATCGGATTATGTGCGGAGCAAGAGAAGCATCATGCACAGCATCCCTGCTGAAGAGCTCCAAGCCGTGTCAGCCAACATGCACCGACGTGCACAAAGATGCGTAGGCGTGAACAGTAACAATTTTTTCCACATGTTGTAACTTGTAAGTGAATAAACCAATCCACTCGCTCGTTAATCTTGCTATACAATCGACGAAGGCGGGCTAGTGTAAGTGGCACACTGTATTATTAAATTTACTAGAACGATTCACTAATTTTCCTACTGGGAAAGGTCAGGAAACAGATTTAATTGGATTGAATGGCTTATCTTATACTTCACTTAAGATATTTTAATGACAAGACACTGTTTACTATTAAGCGGCTGGAGCATAGTTGCTAGAGTTTCGCTGTGTATAAGGAAGTTACTGAGTTGAGGCCATTCTGTCAGGTTTGCCACATTTCTACTGAGTTTCACCTAGTTAGGGCCGAAAAGAGACCTTCACACGAATTTCTGGATTCCTTCTCAGTCATATCCTTTTTCGTACCTTATCGTGGCTTGAGCAAAAGGTGCTTAAAGAACGTAAATGAAATTTTGTCTATTTGGACTTAATATATTTTACTAACTATTTTTTTTTTTTCGTTAAAAGAGATTTTTGTCGAAAATTAAATAATTTTAATCTGTAGAATAACCAAAGTCTTAAACGAGTCATACTTTTGATGTTTGCTGATAATATTATTAATAAAATCAACTATAAAAGTAAAGCTGTGCTATCATATCATACACTGTATATTAGAGTATCAAAATATTTGTAAAATACTAAACGAAGCGGGTCTATGTCAGAACGCCCACTGGTCAGATCGCCCACTTCTGAAAATGGTCAGAACACCCACCGAAACGATCAGATCGCCCACCAAAACGGCAAAACACACACATTCAGAAATGGGCAGAGCGCCCACTGGTCAGAACGCCCACTTTTTTAAAATGGTCAGAACACCCACCAAATTCTTCAAAACGCCCAACAAAATGGTCAGAACACCCAAATGCAGAAACGGTCAGAACGCCCACTCGTAAAATTGGTCAGAAAGACCACCAAAATGGTCAGAACGCTCAAATGCATAATCGGTCAGAACACCCACTAGTCAGATCGCCCACTTCTGAAAATAGTCCGAACGCCCACCGCAATGGTCAGAAAGCCAACCACTCTGAAAGTGTATTGGTCAGAACACCCACCGATCCGAATATCCAAACATAAATCAATTAGGAGCGTCCAACACTGGAAACATAATATCGACTACTCTTAAAAGAACGGTCAGAACGCCCACTCTTAAAAACTGTCAGAACGCCCAACAAAATGATTAGGGTCCCCATAGATTAAAAAATACAAATCCTACCAAGGTACACAGTTAACACTTTAATTTTTTGCAGTTTATTACTTATATTATTAAATCGATATTGAACGAACATAATAGAAAAAGTTCGGGAAAAGGTTTACGAAGATCACCAGTCAGAACGCCCACTCTTAAACGAGTGAGTCGGAGTCCAGTCGGGGGCTGTGCACATAAGCTACCACCAGGCTACAGTAGCGAGTATACTATTTATATGGTAATGTTGCGTTCGCGTGTGGTTCTTTTCCTAAGTATACTTATCTGCTATGTGTTATTATATTGCTATAATATGTGCACTCATAATAATAGCTTGGTATGTATATTTATGTTTCAGTGGAAGGAAAGAATACCGACCTTAACCCAGCCATAATAAATAAAGCTAAATAAATGAAAATACCATTACAACAAATACTAATAAACGATTCTAAAAATGTGGCTATCTGAACAATCATGGACTCAGCGGTGAAGTTTCATTTTAAAAACGGAAAATCATTTTGTACATTTTTAAAGACCCTATTTTTAAATTCGTATTCCTCAATAAGTGTAATATATCGCCTTAGAAAAACGAAATTTATATCATAATAGAAAAGGGAAGTTGAAAACACGTCACATATGGACGAAATAAAATATTCGTTCAAATATAATTTAAAATTCAATCTGTTTCAACATGCAAATGAAAACATGATAAATGTAGTTAATTTCATTCCATTTGCTTTTTAAGTACAAATTATTATTTAATTAACTTGGAAATGCACATATGATTACACTCAATACATTCAATAGAATTATTTTGTAAATAAGTACTTACGGTGTTCAACACACACTTGTCCGAAATATATTCACCAATACAGTGTGTACTCTGAGCCATAATCACTACAACCCACTAAATAAAACACAGTTCCACTAAATAGTTTTGTACACAGTTCGAGTATATATAATTGTCCACTAGACAGTTCCAGTAAATACACAGTTCAATATCACTTCGCAAACACTGTTTCTTAGCAATATGTCGACGAGTGGCGATCTTTCTCCTGCAATGCTTCTCTCAACTTCCAAAGACAAGTTTTCATCAGGTGCTGTAATGCCCAATCCAAATTTTTTGCAAGGTTCACACCTTCAGGATGAGATTCCAAGTACACAGCAAACAACTTCTGTTGAGTTTCCGCAATCTTCAAAATATCTGCTGCTTCGTTGTTTAACGATGGTTGTATTTCCTCCCAGGGAATTAGAATAAGGGAGAAACCATCCATAATCATGCAAACATGGTCCCGCTCACTACCTTTTCCCTTAAAACATCCCCAGCATATAAGAGGGTTCTCGGGAATCAAATCATTAATAGCACGCCAAATGCATTCTTCGTCGATCCACCGAGAAGTACACTTACACTTTCCAATAATGGGTTTCACAGAGGCCTCGACTTCCTCTGCCGCTGTAACTAAGGCGCGCTCGTCAATCTCTGCAAATGATGCCATTTCTATCTTTCCACAAACTGACTTCCTTCCTCTTCAACTCCTATGACAATATAACCTTTCAACTAATCATGTATGCCGTCCTTGAGAACAAGCTCATTGGATTACTACACGCCATTTTTTTCGCATTTACCTTTCATTTATTACCAATGAGCATGAGCTTTAGTCCTAGGATGTCGTTTCACCACGTAATTTTGTTCAGGGAAGCCATTGTAGTATGCAGTTTTATTCATAAATTATTTTTATTATTCATATAATGTCACATTAATTCTCATATATACTCCGTTTCCTTGTATTAAACAATTTTACCACTAATAAGAGGTACCTACACTTTTAAATATTCACGAGTACTTGAAGTTTGTTACATTCATGTCTATCATTATCATCATTAAGCATTTATTATTCTGTTTCTTTTAATTACTCATTTTCTGTTCTTCAGTTTGCTATATAAAAGACTTCTCTTATTTGCCTCTCAACCTTCTTTCCCGTTTCTTTTTTCTTTTTTTATCATGAAAAAAGTTAACCTGCAGGGTATCAATATTCTCTTGTAAATAAAGGAGGCATTTTTCTTTTGTGGTCTGTACACAAAGAATCCCTTTCGGTACGCCTACAGGCTGAGGTAGATTTTGAAGTTTCGCCGGGAGCCGGGGCTCGCCCCCCAACTTCAGTGCTTTTGAGAGGATGCGCCTCCTTTATCTTAACCAAAATCTCCCTGCAGCACTACACCACCACGGAGTACATCTTCACCCTCCCACGGTTGGCTGCGACCCCAAAGGAAAGATTTGCCCCATTTATTGTAAGATACTCTTGGTCATACACCTTCATTGAAAATTTCGTTTCTCTACCTTCAATGATTTGAAAATTGGGTTTCTGGGGCGGCCATTTTGGATCCAAGTTGACGACATTTTGAAAGTGTTCTTATTTTGTCGTGACCTACTTGTGATAGTACAACTTCAAGTAAAATTTCATTTATCCAGCTCAAACGATGTGCAAAATGGGATTTTGGGCGGTCATTTTGGATCCAAGATGGCGACTTTTCCCAAATGTTGTGATAATTCCCTAAGCTACTTGTCATAATGCACCTTTATGCCAAATTTCGTATCTCTAGCTCAAACGGTGTGGAAAATGAATTTTTAGGTCCGCCATTTTGGATCCAAGATGGCGTCTTTGAACTCATTAGGTAACATTTTCATAATCAAAAAGTGATGATGTACCTTTATGCCAAATTTGATTTCAATAGCCCCAGCGGTTTAGGCTATGTATTCTATACAACAATGGGTTCGGCGGCCATTTTGGATCCAAGATGGCGACCGATTTTGCTCATTAACGAACTTAACCGAGCTATTAAGCCTAGAAACAACATATAATAATTTGGTTCAAATATCTTCAAAATTATGGCCGCTAGCGTGTTAATATATATATATATATATATATATATATATATATATATACACTTTCATATCGTACCGATCTCAATAGGTATATTTTCTTCGAAATCTACGTAAAATGGTAAAACAAAACCAAACTTTTCCAATTAACTCCTTGGTGCCTACGACGATCCGGAGTACATTTTTGACTAGCTAAAGCAATTATGAAACAAGGTTGTCCTACTATTAATTTTCATCAACGAACAAGAAAAAATGCCTTGCGGGGTAGTACATTTACCGGTTCGCAGCGAGGCAAAGGGATGGGAATAATTGTTGGTATCAAATTGTCTGAAACGTTGAGGCGTCAAATTCGTAATAAAAAAACAGCACACCAAGGGGGCGTGGCAGTGGGCGTGGTAGCTGGCAATCGCCATAATGCAAATCATAAAGTACTCTCCTTATTATCATATGGAAAATTAGTATTAAATGATTTCCCAGGATTTTCCATTTTTTCTGACACTCAACGAAGTACAATCCATATACATTATAACTTTATCTATGTGTAATTACGTTTGTGGTTTACTTACATATATTGAAGAACACAATTTACGTATCATGTTAAATACATTGTTCAATCAATGATCAAGATGATGGTTGTTTTAAGACAAAAATTGTATGTACTTGAAAATAATAAAATGTTTAATCAGAGTTTAATTATTGGACTTTTATATTAGTTACCATTTGACCACTTATCAGTTATAGTTCTTTGAGAATATGATCTGTTAGGGACTAGGTGGTGAAGGGCATGTTTTACGATTAATCTTATATATATCATTTTACTCTTCTGTTTGTTCCTCTCAAGATAGCAGGGAAAGTAGATATTGAAAATATGTAGAACGATTATTCTGCCTATAATATATTTTGTTTATATTAATAGGAACATTGCAAGCATAGTTGAAGAATATATGGAAAGTGAATGTAGCATTCCAGAAATGTGTTGTGATGACTTTGTTGTTAATGTGAAGTAAATTAACTGCAGTTTTTAGTTGTATATACCTAGAGTGCCACTCCATTAGGTAAATAGTAACGCTCACTCTATTACAATCATTATCCAGGGTTTTGTGTAAAATAAATTTACCAAAGTGCACGCATATTATGTGCGCTCCCAATGAGGTCACGGAAGAAATAAAACGTCGCTTAGTATCGTGCAATGCATAGAAACATGCTTAGTCCAAAAACTTCTAACATCGCGATTAATGTCAAGGAAATTGAAATTGAAAATATACAGAACGGTTATTCTGCCGGCATTACTTTACGGTTGTGAAAGTTGGAGTACGACCCTAGCAGATGAACATAAATTACGTGTGTTTGAAAATAAGGTTTTGAGAAAGATATACGGGTCGAAACGGAACGAGATGACTGGAGAATGGAGGAGACTGCATAATGAAGAACTTCACGGACTGTACGATTCACCAGATGTTGTAAAACTAATGAGATGACACACTTAGTAGTATGTGCGTACGCGTTCTCATCACTTACTATAGTTTCACATAGAACATAACCGTGATAAACTATACTAAATAATGAGGATGTGTACGCACAGACTATTCGAATGTAAATTTTTAGTTTACTACAATACTAGGTGTGTATTCAAAAGTTCGAAAGATGGGCAAAAATTAAGAGGAATGCCACGCTATACACACTAACGAATGTCTTCTAAATGTATGACAAATATCTAACTAGACATGTCTTATACATGTGGTATGTATAAGGGTAGGACATATAAACCTGGAGTATACGTCTAATATATGTATTCTAGCTTAATTTTTCATATGTATTAGATTTATAGAACGTCTAAATCAAATAATGAATGCCTATCAAATGTATGACAAATATCTAAGTAGACATGTATTATACATGTGGCATACGTATAAAGGTAAGACATATAAATCTGGAGTATGCGTCTAATATATGTATTCTAGCTTAACTTTTCATATCTATTAGATGTATTGAACGTCTAAATTATATCTCTATTATACGTATATTACACGTGCTTGTGCTATGTGGGTTTGTTCCCAATACTGCTTCTTTATGGCTGGCACAGTATTCATTGCTTCAATACACCACACAGAGTGCTCTTGTACACAAAATGATACCCAGAACATGTATTTCGAAAGTAGTATGTTGTTGTCCAAATACTTGCTAGTGATGAATTTACGTAGTTGTCACTCTCTCGTTGCCTGTTGCCTTACAGGTGTATCGAGTAGTAGTTATTTCTATAGCATTCTATCTAAGGTATCCAAATTATCAGACAAGGGTAAGAAATTTCGAAATAGGCCATGTTTTGCATGTGATACTGTCTGTTTTTCCTCTTTGTTGAACTGTCCAAATATTTTTCTTTTCTGACTGTAGGTGAGACAGAAGCTTCTTGAGCTATGCCTGTCAACTTCGAGAACCGAGAATTAAAAGAAGAGAAACAATATTTGTCCAATAAAGTAATAGCGCGGCGGAAGGGTGAGCCGAGCAGAAGGAGAACCAATTTTGTAAAAGCTGAGTAACTCCTCTGCTTAGTTTATGTTATTTCCTAATATTATTTTCTAGTGACAGCAGAAATCTTGTGCTTAGTAGTTAGAACATAATATGCTTTAGTGAACTTTTTTTTCAACATTATACAAACATAGTTAAATTCTGTAATAACTGGGCCTGGGGAAGCCTTTATAATAAATATATGTATTTTTTATGAAGATACAATATTTGGCCAAACCTGAATCGAATTTATATTAAGATCATCATATGTGCCTTCTTAGACCCTTATCTGGCAACAAAACACATCTGAATGCCTCCCACCCAAAGTTACACAGAAATCGGCGCCCTTGTCTGGTGGACAAGTTCGCTCTTGCGTGTCACCTCCTCAATTGTTAAGTGGGTAGAAGGTGTAAAGGTATAGCTCGACATTCAGGCTGTAGACACAACACCTCAGTCACATTAATCGATTTTATCACGCATGCAATTAATATAAAATGAGTGATTTCGCGCATGGATTCATATTAAACTTTCCGACAAAAAATTTTCCAATTGCCTTTCTGTCAATACCAAATCTTCTTAAATAAATTAAACAAGAGAAACCGTGTCGAAAAGCATCACTAGAAAAATGTTTTCATATTCGTTACTTGCTGTCACAAATTTGCTTTATTCAAGAGTTAAGCCTTTCATTCGCAATGTTGCTATTTACTCCACTTATATTGGTTTGTCTCGTGGGAATAGCAGTAAGCGATTTGTAACTTATTGTAATGGTCTGAATACGATGAAAAATATGTTATTTGTAAACCTTCAATCACATGATTTTTTGCTTTTAATCCAGCTAATTGAATAGAGAGTTACAGTCGTCTCTACACTCCCCCTACTTCCCTGCAACGTTGAACTTGGAAACGAAACAAACAAGGTGATTTGTCATTCACATCCAATGCTATGCGATGATCACTTTTTCTGTATCTCATTCATGCATATGTGATTCCAATTAAATTAACACCGTGCCCAGGATATCTCGTTTCACATCAATATTCAAAGGGAAAACAAAACGTTATGTATTCACATTGAAATTGACCATTTCCTTTATTAATACTGGTTTGGTTGACTGTTTGGTAGGAAGTCAATACAGTTTCTACACTGCTGGAAATAGGCATATAACTTTCGCGTGGTGTCGAGTACAATTTAGTACAGTATTTACCATAGACAGCATTGCCAAGTTACTGGAAAGAAGTATGTCATTCTGAAGAAGAGATCTCATTCTTTGCACTAACTCAACCTGCAATGCTTCAATACAATTCGAAAGTAACTTTGGTGCCTGGGGCCGCTTATCTACATGTTTCTGAAATTATGAATGTTTCGATTTGTGGACAGGGATACAGTAATCTTAGAAACTTGTATCGCTATTTTGCGGGGAAGGGGACTGACTGCTCGGAGATTGTTTAGCAGGGTAATTTTCATCACACTGAGAAAATCTACTGTATATTAGTAAACATACCGGTACATACATTTTCAGATTAATTGAATTAAATATTGTGCTGTCTACAAAAAGGAAATACTACTCAAAAATTGATTGAGAATTATCAGTAAAATAATAATACTCCGTTTAAGAGACTCCGGCGGAAACTGAACCCGTGACCATGAGCAACGGGAGATAGCACGCTAACCTCTTAGTCACTCTGAGGTCTTATTCTCTTGATAAAGTTGATAATTTTCAAATATTTTTATATTCCTTATGAACCGGGAGAGAGTAAACATTATAGACGTTAGATTACTTTTTTAACCAATATCGTGAAAAAATTTGTTTCACTTTCGAAAAAAATGAAACGAAAAAGTTCCCAAATATGGACACAAATTAATTTCAACATTTTCTAGATGATAGCATTTAGATGCATGTATTATAATTCTTTTTTTTCATTGGGCTCTTACATTCTCTATTTTCTCAACGCTTTTGCAAAGAAAACCATGTCACTATCTGTAGAATAATTATCACCTAGCTGAAAACTATTGTTTACTGCTGAAGGTAAACAATACTTGTGGGATTGATTCCACCCCATTAAAAACAAAATAAACAACTTATTTTACTTATTTTATGGGTTTTACAAACCTTCGTTAAGAATTTTGCAAATCGGTACTTTATGGTACGTGTCAGGTGAACGTCCGCCATCTTGTTATCCACAATTTTGAATTTCGCTCGAAAAGTTTAAGGCAACATCCTAATCGCATCCTTCATCACATATTTCCTTTTTTTACCGGAAGTTGGGCCATCTTAAGGATTGTACATTTAACGTCGTCTCCTTTCCTTGCGCCCTTTTTTGCTTCCTTCGGCGAAGGACACATCAGATGCATTCTTCATGCCTCCTTCGTTGCCACCATCTTTGTAGCGTTGAGTTGTTTCTTGTAGAAACTAGCGCCACTTATGAATTAGCGGATGAAAAAAGTGAGCGCACCTAAAAGCAAGGAAGAAATTTGTGTTGAAAACTAGTGGGGTGGGGTGGAAGGTCCCGCGTGTCTCCCGCTGTTCCAACCTTTGTGTCAATGGAGTTAGTCGTTCCTTTCTTTGTTTATTTATTCTTTCGTGATATTTGGGAGTAGCAGTTGCACAAGGGAAGGAACCATTTATTTTAGGTTAGCGTCTTCTTGCATTGTTGTAAAACCAAAATAAGCTTTATGTTAAAGCACTATTCTTAGGCCCGTATCGGGACGGGCGTAAGCCATAGTGCTGTTACCGCCCATACCATTAATTTTATCTTATCTTACTATTCTTAGTATACGCTGTAAGTGGTTCTTCACTCTCCTTTGCACTTGTGCAAAAGATAGAAAAGTACTACAATAAATGATCTGATTAAAAAACAAGATTGCGTTGAATTGAATTCATGTATAACTTCTTTAAGCATCTTTGAATCGGACCAGGATATAGTAAAGGGAATAATGGAAAAGGTAGCGGTCAGGATCTTAAGTGCCATTCCGGCATTCGCTTAATACAGATGAGAATCTTAGAAAATCTCAGTCAGGATGGTCACTCGTAAGGTTTGAACTAGAAATTTATATACAACTTTCAGGTATCTAAGGTCAGGGAGGGGAAAGGATGCGGGTAGGTGTCGGCCAGGGTTTAAGTTGAAGGTACCATCCCGACATTTTCTTTGTGTGACTGCGGTAAACCATGAAAAACCTCAGTCAAGACTGTAGGCCACAAAGATTGAACCCACGACCTACCGTATACTAACGAAACCTTCCTCTGAGCTACGTCTGCTTGGTCCATGAGGTTTCAACCCGCTTCCCTACCAATTGCCGATCTGATATCAGCGAGTTTTAAGACAAACCGAAAGCTGCAGGTTTTTCAGTACGAACTAACTCCTCTCAGTTAAATTCCTCTGGTCCCTTCTTTCTGTCTGAGAATCCTTCTATCAATTAATTGGATTAGCTTCCCCCTTAACCAAGTTAGGATGGCCGGTCGCTAATATCGAACCTAGGACCTCCGGAATGCGAATCTAATGCTTTACTAATGATTCTACCAAACCCTTCTGTGAGGGTGTCACCCCAAGTTCTCGAGAACACCCCAAACTTTAAAAATATATACGGCAAAATATATATAGAAACCGTGCATGATTTCACTACACCCTCCCTTACTTTACACCCCCACAAACTGAAAGTTTTGGCGGAATGCTTTTCAAAGCTGTCACTATATTCGCAAAGAGTACAGCGTCCAAAATGCTTCCTCTGTACAGTCATTCTGAAGATCCCTTCACTTGACTCCTATGGTCTCTCAGCAAAAGAAAGAAAAGGTATAATTTAGGATTGGCTCTAAATAGGAAGGGGGTTATGTGATATATCAAACAGGGGTAGAAGTTTAAGAGAAAGTCAATAGTGTAATCAGATTTAACATAACTCTAATAACTATGAAGTTATAATAAAATGAAACTCAAATTTATCTCTTACAAAATGTGTTCAATGTGCTAGCTGTGTTGCGCTATGCATGTTTGCAGACGTGTCTCTCAAGCTGTATTAATAAGGAGCATTATCTCAGGTGTGATTTGTGCACATGTATCCTGTATCCGCTGTTCCAAATGATCCAGATCCCTAATCTTTTCGCCATATACCATTGCCTTTAGGTGACCCCCTAGTGTAAAAGCCCACTTGTGAGAAATCAGGTAATCTGGCAGGCTATTCCACTGATCCACGTCGACCAATCCATCGACCAGGAAATTGTCCATGCAGATATTAACGAACCTGCAGTCCATAATGACGTGGCGCCCCATTGTATTGGTTAAATAAGGGAAATCTGCCACCCGGGGCCGACACTGAGAGAAGAATGAGTTGTTTTAAAATGTCCAAGTAACGCTCTGGAGTTAAGGTGTCAGGGATAACAAGTGGACCAATGATATGTGTGCCCCCATATCTTTGCTGCACCATCCATTTTACGCGGATCTGTGCACTTGGGGTTATCTGGGGACCAATAGCGTAGATTTTGTTTGTTTACCTCCACTGTAACATAAAAATTGCTTCATCGGTGTGTACAATTTGCATTGCAAAGTTGGGGTCCTGACGCAATTGTTTCACTGCCCACCCACCAAATTGCACTATCCGATGTTTCTGCAGCTGCAGCTTGTAATAATGACGCTTCTGTGTCTTTAAATTCCCTGCAAATTGAGGTTTGGCTTACGTGGCATTCCAGTGATAATCGGTGTGCGCTGCGCTTTTGAAGACTTAACAAACGATGCGAGTACTGCCGTAGCTGTGCGTTCGTCAGTGGCAGATCTGGGTCTACCTGGTCGTGGCCTGTCCTCGACTGTACCTGTCTCTTCGAACTTGATTAGTAGCTGTGCCACTTCAACATGCGAAACTTGAGCATGTTGATGATGCCAGTCATTGAAATCATAAGCTATAGCACGGGCACTTCTACCACCCCACATCTTGACGATCTCAATGCGGTCGGCTTTGAATAATGACATGGTTCAGCACCTGGAAGTAAGAGATAAATATGAGTTTCTTGTGATTATAACTTCATAGTTATTAAATTTATGTTAAAACTGATTACAGCTTGACTTTCTCTTAAAATTGATGTATCACATGAGCGGCCGTTCACTTGACACGCACCATAAAGTTATCCTCAAGGTCTAACGTGTCCCCACAATTACCAGTTTATAAGGGGTAGTAAGGAACTTTTGACTCGCCCTGTATTTCAAAGCCTTTAAATTTAATTAACGATTCGTCAATAATTAACGAAGATTGATGAAACAAACTTATTCTATTTTATATGTATAGTTTTATTTATTCTTGGTTTACAAGGTATTCAAATCGGAAGTAGGTTTAGAAGAACTTTAAAAAGTTCACTGGAATATTTTCCAACTTGTGCACGAGAGAATGGAATGCCATTTCTACGTGTCACCTAAACCTGTTGTTTTCAGAATCATTTTTCTTTATTTTTTCTTAAGCGACTAAGCTTTTCACCGAGAGTCAAATAGCAAAGGATTTTCCCCTGGAAATTTTATTTTCCTTATAAACTGACTCTCTTGTCTCATTTCTCATTTGCAGGCTGCAACTAGGGTCTATCATAGAGGAATGGGTCAGAGGGTCTTATCCCCAATTCATGATGGAATTGGAAAATATGTCACTTCCAGAATTCACATTCAGCAAATGTGAAACCGAAAATCAAAATGTTGCTCTTATTTGTGGACGAATCAAATTGACCTCAATACACATGGAACACTTTAGTAGGTAAAAGAAAAATACATTGACAAATTTTAGTCGTATGCACATCATGGTACTTATGAGATTTAATCTCCGTGGAAATTTCCGAAGACGGAAACCGACGGGGTGATAAACGGCAAGGAAGACGCAGCAGAAGGGAAACACAGAACAATTGCTTGGACCATGTGAGAACAGTTCTCATCTCATCTCTTTCGATTGTATAGGAAACACTTCCCCCAATCCTCCGCATTTTACTACAACATTTTATATTAGATCAGTGTTTGTTACTTCGGAGAGTCGGCTAGAAAAGTTATAATGATTGACACGTAAACAAAGCCTCTTCGCCATGATACAAGGTCCGTTCACAAAGTTTCAAGACTGATGTTTTTTCTGAGTAGGGGAGGGCGCGCAGACCCATTCCACCGACAGGGTGAAGTAGTAGGGTGTGTCAGCTAACCGACCGCACCAGCGGCAGTTGGCTCCGAGACGCTGGAGTAAGTAGATCGCTAGTGGCGTGAGTGCGTGTCAATGACCCCCGTCGAAAACTAGGAGAGTCGAAAATGCAGCGTCATTTGCAGCATTATTCAATAAAGCTTTGTGCGAAACTGAACAAAACTGCTACATAGACTTTTGGTATGATTCAAGAGGCCTATAAAGAAGAAGCCACGTCACGTGCGATGGTTTTCATGTGGCACAAGAGGTTCAAAGATGGCCACGAGGACGTTGAAGACGATGACCGAGAGACCTTCAACAAGCCGAACTGATGAAAATCTGGTGAAAGTGCGTCAACTTTTAAACACTGACCGTCGTCTTAGTGTTACATTACTTGCCGATGAATTGGGATTGGGTCAGACTACGGTGTTCAAGTTAGTGTCAGAAGAATTTATGATGAGAAAAGTGTGTGACAAACTTGTTCCCAAAGTTCTGACGGATGAACAGAAGGTCCGACGCCTGGCTGTTTGCGAAGAAATGCTTGAACGTTTGCAAGACAATCCCATTTTTTTTTAGATAAAGTGGTTAGTGGTGATGAGACGTGGGTCTACGAGTACGATCCTGAAACAAAGAGGCAAAGTGCAGAGTGGCACACAGTCTCATCTCCAAAGCCCAAGAAAGCTCGCATGAGCAAGTCACGCGTGAAAAGCATGTTCATTGTTTTTTTTTTCGTTGCTAAATGACTGATCCACGAAGAGTTTGTTACTGTCAGACAAACTGTCACAGGTCAGTTTTACGCTGGAGTGCTTCGCCGTGTGAAGGATCGAGTGCGCCGCGTCCGCCCAGAGATCAAGGACGATTGGGTTCTTCACCACGACAATGCGACCTCTCAACCGTCACTCGCCGCCGGCGAAGTTTTGGTCAAGTTCAACGTGGCAACACAGCTGCAACCACACTACAGCCCCGACCTAGCTCCCAGCGACCTCGTTTTGTTCCCCCGAATCAAGGAAGACTTGAAAGGGAGCGCTTCGACACGATTCCAGCGGTCCAGGCTGCTTCGACGAGGTCCCTTGAGAGCCTTCCGTGCGAAGCGTTCCAGAGAGCATATGAACAATGGAAAAAACGCTGGCAGCGGTGTGTTGATGCCCAAGGGTCATAGTTCGAAGACTTTTAGTTCGCTGTATAAAAATGTTTAATAATTTCTTTGTTCTGAGACCAGTCTCGAATCTTTGTGAACACTGGTATATTTAATAGTCAATTAACAAATACATTTTCTTTTGCTTTTATAGAAATTCTAAATTACACGAAGTTTCGAATAATATTCTGTATTTAAAATGTTGCTTTCGCGCGTTGAGTCATGTTTCTACACAACAGTGTTTCTTCCTTCTATTGATGATAAGGTTTAATATTGATTGTTTTATACCAGTAGTCTTCTTTTCATAGTCTTTTGTTAAATGTGGTGTCTTTTTGGATCGAAGGGCTTTTATATAAAATAAATTTCCTTTGAGAGTTACCACAATTTAGTGATCAAGGTGGCAAAGTAACCCGTTAACTTTGTCAGAAAAATAACTTATCGTTAAGTGCTTTTACGTGGAGGAAGATGGCATCCAATAGACAGCCATGTAATAAATGAGGTCGGGAAAGAACTAATCTAGGATGTAGGGTGTGTAAAAGAAGTTTCGAATATGACTTTAAATGAAAACATGAAGTACGATTACACTTACAAGGAGAAGAATCCAATGCTATCACACCTTCGAACTGCTCAGAATTCATTTGAATCTCTTGGCCATAACAACCTTACTAATACAATGGCTTACATATCAAGTCAAGATGGTCTTGGTATTGCTCTTCGATATGTAAATGAGCAAAATAAATCTAAGGAAATACTACTTGAAGTTGTTGAAGTACTAAGTAAAACTGGCGCCGGAATGACAAACAAGATTTGTGAAACTATTTCAAAGAACTCACTAGGATTACAGTACCTGCTGTTTCAATCACACCATTACGCCCGTTCCATGTCAGGTGAATAAGTAAGACCCAAACAAGAGTTTATGAAACTGTAGGACGTAAAATTCCATATATACCATGGCAGGCTCATAGTCTCAATATATTTCTTGAACACAGCAGTGAAGCTTGTATTATTGGGGAAGGCATGTGAGCTATATTGAGGCTTTATATGTAGTTTTGACATCAGAAACGAAACACCTTAACTTTCTCACAACAAAATTATCTCGTAGCGAAAACGCTGTTCATTTGCAGAATTTCTCATTCGATATTGAGATCGGTTCGTGGATTTAAGCACATAATTTATCCAAACGCTTTCCAAGGTACATAAAGGCACAAGTAATAAGGCCAGCAGCATCTAATTTATGGGAAGTCACCATACAAGGGAGAGCAATGGTCGTTCATGCTGATCAGATTGTAAAATATTTACCGGTAAATCAGGATCAACGTAGAAATATAGATACTGATTGATGGGATTTAACAATTATCAAACAAATATCATCTGGAGTGTCTTTAAGAAGAACAAATAGAATACGACAACCTAGAAAATATTTTGATTGTGAAGGACATTAAAGTTTATGGTGATATAATGAGTTGAACTAATTTTCTTGTTGATGTGGAAATCTTTTAATATTTTTGTATTGGTATTATGGTATAGCATATATGAAAATTTGGTGAAAAGAATAGGGATTATTTTTCTTTGTGAATAGGAATTAATGGCATTCCATGAGATTGTACAATTCCAGATGTCATTAGTGTTTGACAAACTATTTATTGTTTGTGTTATATTTTCAGCTTGATGACTTATCAGAACTTTTTATCAACTTAGATAATGCTAAATTGGATACAGATAAGAATATGCTATTCTTGTGGCAGAGATGATCATAAGGTTACAAACTGCAGATTTTGTAGGAGTCATACAAGAAGCTCATATTCGACATTTATTTGAGTATGAATGCTTATTTTGTTTTGTCTATTTTTGTTTCAGAGGGTGGGAGTGAATTTGTGAAAGTGTAAAGAGCTCTTATAAAAATGCGCTATTTTAAAAGTAAGTAACAACCTTACCATTTTAAACAAAAATCCATTTTTAGCCCTGTTTGGACGAATGGCAGTTTCGTTCTTGTTTTCGTTTTACTTTTGTCTTGCTCTGAAATGGTTCCAGGTAAACTTGAATACTAGTTTACAGTTAATAACGGAACAGAATAGATGGTTCCAGGTTTTGTTTATCGATAGAAATTGGTTTTTCAGTGTTTATCAAGAAAAAACAAGTAATCTAAGGTTGTATTTATAATTTGATATCGTTCGATAAGGTAAATGCGTATAATAACGAAATATAGTTGCTTTCTTGGTGCAAATACATGTAATTAGGATTGATAGTTTGGGTTGCCTTACTGAACAATATAAGCAAAGTATATGTATCAGTTTCGTAATTTGTAATTCAAAGCATTTGATATATTTACAGGAAGATTGAATAAAATGATATTAGCAACAACCTATGGAAATATGTTTCAGTTGCATTTGCACATCAAAGAGCAATGTTTTTATGCGTTAAGCGTATAGTTTATTTGATATAAGATATCCTGAACTAAAGAAATCACAGACCACTTGCATAACATTACAAATAGCATTCTACTACCATTTGTATATACATCGTATGTATATCTATTTCTTTTTTAAACAATATTTACGGTAGTCAACCACTTTTTTTGACTTACCTTAGGTGACGACGAAAGTTCCGACTAGGCTAAACATTCCTAAGAAATTAGTCCAGGTGTAAACGCAGTTTCAGGAGAAAATAATAAATCCATTCCTTGGGGATTATTTTGCATTTGAGTTTGTTCAACCATTTAGCCACATGATAGTCTAATGTTGTATATTGATAGCAGTTAGGTACAAGTTGTCCTATTAGGTATTAAAAATAAAGTAATGTTTTGTCCTATAATTTATAAAATAGAATAATTAAGTAAATAATTTATTTGGAAAATAAATCCCTGCAATTTGGTTCAAATTAATTAAATATTGTAAAGTTATGTCGTAAAGAATAAATAATTGTCAAAACTGTACGTATGATTCAGAAGGCAGTCTAGAGAAATAGAATCTAAAAAGAATCCGTGGTGATCAAAGTAAGTTCTAATGACTTAAATAATGAACTAGCAAGGGATTTCAACAAAAATATACACATTATAAAGAGGCATGCGGGTTAAGATCAAAATATTTAACGTGCAGTATGAGATCAACATACTTGGAAGTTTCAAGTTTCAGCCACAGTGTAAATAAATGAGGTTGAGACGATCAAAATTTATACCCAATTTCAAATTTTCTTAAGCGATACGTTAAGGTAAGGTTTAACTCCTGATACTGTAGGATCAGCGGATACGAATGTCGTATTCTCGGGGACACTGTCTTGACGGCTGTCCGGAGTGAAAATTACAGTAATCTAAGATGCTCTATTGTAAAACCCTTTAACATAGGTAAACTTGCTAAGCAAGAAAGTTGCAGCTTTGTAGTGCGTGAAGGAAATTTTGAAATTATGTTCTTTACAAGAAAGGTACACTACGCGATCGACAAAGATATCTAGTAAGAGGCTAGTATAGAATTTAAGTTAGGTTTAAATTTACAACTAAGTCGCTATCCATTTACTAGATTGAAGCTACGTATAAGAAGTTCAAGTTTAACTTAGAATTAAGTTTAAAAGATTATAAAAAGATCAAAAAGTAAGAATATATGAGAAAACCATAGTGATTAAAAGTTATAAAGAATGGTAAAGAATTAAGATTAATATTATAAATAAGTAAAATATAGATATTTGAAAACATATATTGATGAAATAAAGAAGAGAAAATACAGTCATATTATTTACGAGATATGCACTCAGATTGTATTTATGATTTTTATTTATTGTGGTAATGAAAGGAGGAAAGAAGAAGAGAAAAGGAAGAAAAAGATAAATATAATGAAATAATAATATAGTGACAAGATTTATTGAAATTAGAATAATAGGAAAAGTGAAGGTCTTTTGTAGAAATGAATTATGAATGAACTCTAGTGTTATTTAGAGTTTATGTCCCTTAATACTGTTTAGAATCAGCTCAAACTACAATATGTAGGCCGGAAATAACGCGATAAATACTAAAATAACCGAACTATCAAAACTACAGCTCGTAAAGGTACCACGTCGGTCCGTTTATTCAGAAAAATGTCTGTAAATTACATAATGTAAGTAGAAATTACGCGAAGATACATACTGCACGCACAAGTAACGTAAAGTTTAACAAATAGAGTAAAGGTTTGGTAAAATGTATAAAATATCGAAATTTGAAGATTTGGTATAAACAAAATGGGCCACATTCACCGAAAATGTCAAAATACGAATGTATCACTTATTTGAACAAATATATACTTCAAAATGTAAATGTATGCTTATGAGGTTAAATTATGTGATTCCGTCATGATAATTGCAAATGTAAGAAAATACTGTAACGGCAGAATATCATATAGATAAAAATCGCAAATACATACCCGAAATAAACATAAAATACACGAAGTTATAATTCTAAATTTGAAAACATACTAAAAAAGGTAAAGTCCTTTTTTGCTTCCTAACGTTAATCATCTGTTAACTATAATGACAGTGAGTATGAGTAGCTTGAATGGAGCCGTACTGTGAAGTATGCTAGATCAAAATTGCAAGCTAAGCTTGAGAAGATATTGACCAAAATTCTAATCTGCATCATTTCGTCAGTATTTATTCAACTCACCTTCGCTTCCTTTCCTTCTTTTCTTTCAGCAGCACACACGATATGCATTACGCACACACATACTACCAGGAGCAAACACTGAACACTCTGCATAAATTTTTCGTGACTCTTCCTTCCGTAAATGATAATGAATGAATTAATTATTGCTAGAATTATTGTTTATTTACGTGCTTCGAACAGCACTATTGCCTATAGAGCACGGATAAATATACAATTCGTTTTACAGTTTTTTTCTACGTTAAAGACAGTTTAACATACAAAATGAAACAGTTGAGGATACACAAGATGCAACAAGAATGAGCAAGTTGACAGCGTATTGAGTAATCAAAATATTAAAACTCTGGAAACAGCATTCCTCTGTACAGTTCCAGTTGTGCACAAGGGCACAGACTTAGTTTCTGATTTACTTTGCTAGAACTTATTTACCTAAATTGGGCTCAACATTTGTGTTAATTACATGTACAGGTAATTCCAACTATATAGATGTTTAAAATACAATGCGTAGTACGAAACATAAGAGTATAATATGAACCATATTACAATTATTAATTTGAAACTAAACAAAAGACCTAGAAGTTACAAAATATATTTTAGTTGCCTATATCATTCTCTACAATATTCCATTATAGGCATTTAGTATATTCCTAACGCTTTATATCTTCTGAAGTAATGTGTGGGTATATTTTCTAGTAAATTCGGGCAATGAATTATATTATGCAGTAGTTCTTTTATGAATTGTTTGTCTCTGATCTTCCGTCTTAAACATAAAGGCTCAATTTTAAAGTATTCACACCAATATTCATAATATGATAACCTTAATTTAAAACATAACATTCTAAAAGCACGTCTGTACCGATTCAACTCTGTTAGACGCCGTTTTTGTACTTGGAGACAAAATGGATCTGCATACTCAAGTATGGGTCTTACAAGAACCTTGTATAGTCAGATATGTTTGTTGTCTAGTTAAATCACCCCACTGATAGAACAAAAAAAAACAATTAATTTCCTGGCTTCATTTATAATGCCTTTGATATGACCATTAAATTTACTATCAAATTTAACTCCAAGGTCCTTGACTGTATTCTCTCTGCTAATTTTATTATTTATGATTGAGTAGTTACTCACCAGGTAATTTGTTTTGAGAGTGTAACTTATTTGACACGTTTTCTTAATGTTTATTCTCATTTTATTTTCCAGACACCAATTTTCGACTTCACAAATATCATTCTGCATTTTTATCATATCATTATTGTCAATTATGCGTACAAATAATTTTAGATTGTCTGCATAGAGCAGTGGGGTTGTATATGATACCCATGTACATAAATCGTTTTTTATAAATATTGAACGAAAGCGGGTCCAAGACGTGGTCCCTGGGGAATGCCATTAAGATAGGTGGCCTCAGAGGATAAAAATCTATTGAACTTAACCTGAAATGGCCTTTCACTTAGGCAATTTGAAATCCATTTTATGTACTTAGAAGCTAGACCAATAGCATTTAATATGTGTACAAGCTACGAATGATTGACCGAATCGAAAGCTCTTGGTCGAAACAAATCACACAACACTGGATATTTTAGCTATTATGAACTCAAGAATTCTGGCAAATCCACTAATGATGGAAATAGACCTGTAATTTTCCAATTCTAACTTAGAACCACTCTTATTAATAGGAGTGATTAGAGCATTTTTCCATACTTTATGGTAATATCCTTGACGTAGGGAGTTGTTATAAATAGATGCTACGCAAGGCACTAGGAAACTACAACATGCTTTAATTATATAATTAGGTATATTATCAGCAACTATGCTGGATCTCCTCCTTAATTTTCTTGCAGCATTTGATACATCGACTTTTGTAATAAACGGTATACCAAAGGAATTGATATTTGGATTCTCTGTTTCCTTTCTTTTATATTCACCACCATTATGGGAGAAATTAGCTCCAAAGTGTTCCTTAAAAGATTCCCTGATTTATTCACAATCTTCTAATATCTTGTCATTAACCTTAATTGTTGTTGTACCTTTGTATTTATCACGTCTGTTGAAATGAAACCAAAATAAGTTCGAATTGCTTATCAAACTGTTTTCCAAGGCTGACAGAAAATTTTCCTTTATATATTTTGTATTGATTTTTGACTTGTGGTCTCAGTTCTGCGTATTTTTCATAATAATACCTGTCGCCAGCCTTTTTATATTTAATAAAAGTCGAGGTTTTTATTGATGAGATTCTTGAGTTCTCTGTTCATCCAAGGATCTTTAAATCCCTTATTATTACACATACTCAAATTCTTTTAAGGAACGTTCCTATCAAAACTTTCATATATACCAGAGTGAGTCATATGTTCGTAGCGTTTTCGTGGATAATGTGCAGCACCCACCTCTTCCTGTACCACAGAAGCCTGTTCGGCGAAGGACATCCCATCACACTGTATGGTCCTTCTCCAACGTTCCACTAGTGACACAAGCCCCTGACGATACCATTCTGCAGGCTTTGAAGCAAAGAACTCAGTAATGCCAGTTGTCACATCATCCACGGAATGGAATGGTCTGCCCCGCAAGAAGTGTACCATGGAACGAAACAGATGAAAATCAGATGGCGCAATGTCGGGACTGTAGGGTGTGTGTGGCAAAATGTACACGCCATCCATGTCCGCAATGTGCTTGCGGACTCTTCTTGACCTGCTCCATGGAGCTTTGTCAAATTGGAGGAGCAGTCGCTTTCGGTTCACCAGTGCTGGATAACGACGGTGCAAAATGTCGTATACCCGTTGTAGCATACAATGTCCCATCTACGGAACGACCATGTGGAACGAGCTCCCAGTGCACCGAACCTTCGAAATTCCACCACACACACAGCATTATCTGCTCTTCAAACCGCCCTCTCTGAACCACTGGCTGCGCCTCGATACCTGGTCGAAGCCATTGTTTCCCGGTGTCAGAATAACGAAGAGAGATCCACTTTCCATCATTCTTGATGATCCGCCGCCAAAACCTGTCGTCAGTTGGGTTTCGAAGCAGTTCTTCACACAGGGTCACACGTTGTTGAGCTTGAGCGGGAGTCAAATCATGGGGAACCATTCTCGCTTGCCTGGAGCGAAACCCAAGTTGATGCAGATGACGAACGACACTGGTTTGTGATATCTGGACCTCATCTGCCAGCTGACGGGTACCGATTTCTGGGTTTCCTTCAACAGCGTTCAGGAGGGCATCGATATCCGTCGTCACAGGGCGTCCACTCTTGGGCTAGTCATCGAGACTGGTGTCAGCAGACCGAAAACGTTGAACCCCTTTCTAGCTGTGGACAGGTGGACAGTATCTTCACCTTCTACGGCACAGATTTCCTTGGCTGCTGCTTCTGCATTCAACCTCCTTTTCCAGTAATAGCGCAGAAGCACACGACACACAAGTTTCTTCTCAGCCATTGTCCTGCTGTGTCTTCAACGCGTAGTTCCTCCCACACAACGTTAGCGCTGTGATCAGACAGACATATTACATGCTTCCTGCCACCACCACCTTCACCTGTTCTACACGTTGCACATGGTTTTCCGGCATCGAGTGGCCAAGGCCACCCAACGCTACGAACATATGACTCACCCTGGTAAGAGTATACAAACGACTTATAGACCCTTGTACATCATTTTGATCAAAGCTTAACACCTTCGCTCTAATATGATTAAAGACGTACTACAGTGTTAAAATCAGCTTGATCGAAGCAAAATTTTGTATTAATCACTTGAGAAGGAAGAGTATTGGTGTCGGACTCATTATTTACAACCTCCATTAAAAATACAAAAAGAGGATGATACCTATCTTCTTTAGTTAAAGGAGGAGCTTTACTATAAATTTCCCCTCCTTAATGATAATAAATGTTTATATTTTCCTGCTATGAAAACCCTTTGGACCAATACAACACGTGTCGAGAATATTACGTAGTTACATAATTGTCTGCATTAACATTGTTAAAGTCGTTACAATAAAAATGTACAGCATACACTTCCATTACAATTTACAGTATACGTAGTCACAGAATATAGAAATATTTAAACATTACTTACACTAAATTTATTAAATCTGTTCAGGGTATATAGGTACAATCAGTATAAAATCCATAACTTCAAGTAATATAAAAACATAAAACAGATAAAAGGTCATAAATTTTGTATCATCCAGTTTTGCAAAGTAGCATGTAATAAAAATCCATAATATGCTTAAACATAGTGTTTCGCATGGATATTGCATACATTCTAAAAATATTTTCAATAAAAGTAATAAAGGGTAAGTATTACATGATAAACTTACAATCGTGTATGGTTATAACAAAAAATTGGATAAACCTAAAAAAAACTAGAGTGAATATGAATTGTAAAACAAGGAGAGTAGTGATTTAAGAAGAAAATACCTAAAATATGTAAAATAAATAAAAACATAATGCAGTTATAGCTTTGTCATTCATTAATATCTTGATTATAAGTATGAATCGTTGTAGTTCAAATAGTTTTCTTTTCATTTCTGTCAACCAAGAATTCGTATTTTCTATGAATATGAGTAGTGACCTGTAATACATTTTTTTTTTCAATAAATACTTGCTATGAATCTTGTTTGATAATATATAATCAATAAATTGTTTATCAATATTTCTTCTTCGTATGTACAAGGGTTCAAGTCTAAGAAAATTGCAACCAGTATTCGTAGCTATGTTCGTACTACGGTAGGCCAAACTTAAGTGATAAAACTCTGTTAAAAAAATGGATGACTTCTGTCTTTAAACTGCAGGTTAATGTTTCTTGGTACAATATTTTGACACCTAATTTTAATTTAGCTCTCACTAAAACTTTATGTAACATTAAGTAGGTTTGCATTGTAGTTAACTCTACCCATTGGTTAAATATGTACCCTATCCTCCTTTTTGATTCTTGAGTTAGGGTGTGATTATATCCCTTAAATTTACCATTGGCGTCAAAATATATGCCTATGTCTTTTATTGACTGGACTTCGCACATTACATTATCCATTATTTTGTAGGTACTTGGGAAATAATTCATTTTTTGGGTAAAGCTTGTAACCTTTGTTTTATTCAAGTTTATTTTCATTTTGTTCTTATCGCACGATATTGCTAACTTGTTGATATATTCTTGTATTCTGACAACGTCAGAATTATTTTTAATATAACCAAGTAATTTTAAATTGTCAGCATAAAGATATAACATAATTTACTCTTGCACATAAGTAATTAATATATATTAGATAAGACTGGAACAAGGGGGATTCTTGCAGAATCTGATTTCCTATTTTGGCAGAGGTCGACATGATCTTATTGACTTTAATAAAAAAATCTATATTTCAGTTAAGATTCAAACCATCTTATATATAAAGGGAATAATCCCATACTTCTTAAATTATTAAGAAGAATAGAATGGTTAACAGAATCAAATGCCTTTGTAAAATCGATGTAATTAACATGACATTGTTAGTTACTATTAATGCACTCTTGTATCTCAATAGTTGCCTGACAAATTAGTAACTATGGATTTACGTGGTAGAAATCCATGCTGTTTGTCATGAAATAGTTCTTTTAGGTTAAAATTTAAATGTTCAGCAATTATGGTTTCGAAAATTCTTGCGCAACCATTCAGGATCACTATAGGTCTATAATTCGAGAGCATAGATATGTCACCTGATTTATAAATAGGTAATATAATTGCTTCTTTCCAAATTTCCGGATAATGGCTTTATTGCAAATATTTATTAAATAGTTGTAGAAATATTGGTGCTAAATATTGATCACAGTCTTTTGTGATATAGTTCGGAATTTTGTCAACTTCAATGCTAGATTTGGCCTTAAGTTTTTAATGTGTTTAGTCACATCTTCAGTCGTAATAACAGGAATGTAAATGTTTATTAGATTGCCACTGTTGTCTACCCCATTTTCTTGATGTGGGCTATTTAATGTGACATTTTTGGGGAAATAATCTTTGAATGCTTCAGCTATTTCAAAAAATGTCTGTAATAGTACTAACGTTCACCTTGAAGTATGTTATACCCTTGTCTCTTTTTGATCTACTGTACTGTGACCAGAAAAATCTAGCATCACCTTTAAGCTATTCTCTAAAGCTAAGAAATAGGTTTGCCTTGCTGATTTATACATTTGTTTGACTGGTCTTCTTAAAGAAGCATATGTATTGTAACCGTGACTATGTTTGTTTGTATCTCACATAATATCCCGATTTTCTATTAATCGGTCTTTTGTGTTGTTTCGTCATCCAGGGATCTTTGTACTTACAGTTGATACTATTGGCTGATACTTTAGGTACAATCTTATTTAAACTGTTATATTTGAAAGTACAGGTTGTTGGTTAGCCTTTGTACATGCCTTGTTGTGACATGCTTTGTCGGTTAGCCTTTGTACACGCGCTGTGACATGCTTCAAATTATTTCTTATCGATTTGAAGTCTTGGACATTTTCATCAAAATTGGCCCTGGCAAACAAATATCAGATGCCATGCATTGCTTATCCAACCTAAATTCACGAGTGTTTCTCATATTTTCAGCTATTACATAAATAAATGGAGAGTGATAGCTGTCCATTTTCATTCATGGTTGTACCTTTGTATACAACTTACTATATTGTATAGTTGTTGAAAGAATATCTAAAATTCTACCATTATCATGCGGCAAGTAAGGTTCGTTTGATATAAATTGAAAGGCAGTTTTCTTTACGTATAATGATTATCAGCGCTAATATTACCTGAGATCCATCCAATAACTGGTACATTTAGATCCCCTAGAAATATTATATTTGACTTCGTATTTACAGAATTGAGAAGAAACCAATTACAATAGCTACGAAATATTTCTACCTTAGTATCGGGTGGCATATAGTGCAACGCCAGTAAGGTATTTTGAATACCATTACCTCTTAAATACCCAACGATAATGGGTCCGTGTTATCGAAGGGAACCTTAATTTCTTGAAAATGGTATTTCTTATGTATAAATAAACAACTACCACCTCCTCTGGTTTTGTTTAGAATTTGCGTTATTCTATTAGTTGTAAATACATTGTTCTTATTAGATAATTGAGAGAAACATTCTCTATCGCATTTAAATCATAAGTCTGTTATTGCCATTATATCATAATTAGTACAGTTTACTTCCTCAATGAAATGGTTTACCTTCGTAATTAAACCGTTGACATTCTGGTAGTATATAGTGAAAAAAACCTTTACCCATCATTATTTGCTGAGGTTGAACCATTTTCCCTTGTACATTCTTTGCCATCACACGCCAAATCTGTGTGCACATTTGTTTCGATCATTTCCACTATTTTATCGGAAAGCTGTGTTTGCACAGGTAAGTCATTTTTAATCATAAGTCATCTCCTCTCTGTTTTCCAAAAAGCTGGGTAAATAAAACACCTTCGGCCAGAATACCGGAATAGCAATTTGATTATAGTCGGTAACACTCAGTGATGTATAAAATGAAGCATTTCCAGGATATTTGTTTTTAGTTTTTCAACCCTTAAACCTAATACCATAAACTTTGTGTTATCAAGGATATAGTTCTTGATATCTTTACTGGACACTATTTAATCAAGTCTAGTAATAGTGTAGTGGCTTAGCGAAAAACTCGTGACAGACTGGATTAAAGCGACAGATTTTGCATAGTTCTTCTATACCCTCACTACAATAAACGTTTAGGAAAGTGACCGATTTTCGGGTCCGCCATCTTGAAATACGACGCCATATTTGTTTTCTTCAGGGTTCTTCGACTTTCTTCGAAAATCGCTAATTATCTCCACCAATGGTTGAATTTATAGCAAAAGTGTTCAAATATATTATTTACCATTACATTCGCTACAATTTGAACCCAATACAACTTTTGCAGCTTTCATAGTCTTCGAGACACAAGATTTCCAAAAGTGCTTATTTTGTAAATTCTCGACTTTTCCTCAAAAATCGCTGATTACCTCCCACAATGCTTAGTTTCCAGCAAAACGTGTTCAAATATCTTATTTACCAATAAATTACCTACAATTTCAGCCCAAAACCACTTTTGTGACTTTCATAGTTTTTGAGATACAAGATCAACATTTGATTTTTTTTTTTTTTAATTTTCGATTCTTCTTTAAAACATCGCTGAATATCTCCCCAATGGTAGACTTTACAGCAGGAAGTGTTCGATTACATTTACAATAGCACTTTTGAATCTTTAATATTTTTCGCGATACAATATTTTTAGAGGTTAGACTTTTTATAGATTGTGTTATCGTTATTTTTGTCGATGTTTCCTAAACTGCTTTTCAGTGGTTTTGTGTATGCTAACAACTATTTATATCAAGAGGTATGCAAAATCTGCCGGTTCAATCAATCGGAATCGCACGCGCGCGCTGCTTCCGCTGTGACGAGATGAAGAGGTCAAATGAGACCCCGACAGGTGATCGTACGATATCATACCTCATTCCCCTCCCACAGGGACTCTGTTGGTTGTGGGTCCCTTCAGGTTGCGTCCGGAACGGACGGCATGAAGCTCGATCCGTTTTATTTTCTGACAATACATGACATAGTACAAAATTATCGACACAGGTATACAAATAGTGAACGATAGGTATCAGGAAGTCTACGTGGCAAATACGTCGATTCATAAAATACACTACAGAATAATAAACACTTGTTTAGAATACATGAAAAGGGCCGCCACAGCTGAGACAAGAAACTCGGTGACAAAGATAGGGTATGCTTGAGAGTAGCGAGTCAAAAAAGTTCGGTACAATCTTCCAACACAACTGCGATGGACATAGGGGTGCCATCAACAAACACAGTAGTACGGACAAAGTCAGGTTGAAACAAATTACAAGGCACTGAAAAAGTTTTCTTAAGTTGAAGGATTCTCCACTGAGGAAAGAGATTTCCGGTGAGAGCAGACACTACCTGAAAGATTAACGATGTAAGCGGATCTGCCCAATTAATGTAGCCAGTGATAACTGTTCGAAGGCAGGAAGAGGCGACCAAAATAGCGTTGGGGAAAAGCGCAAAATATGAAGAAAGGCAAAATAGACACTGATATACTTATTGTTGACAATTTAACTCCTAAGTAAGCGAGTTCATTGGTAGGCACTAATACACATTTGTTAACATTAACTGCAAGTGTAGAGTTGTATAGTATGGACACTGCGTGATTCACTTGTGACACTGAGCCGTAAAGGAGTATTTCACTATAATACCCATGATATGTTCGTACATCACTTAGGAGGAAGTTTAATTATTTTCGCATGGCCGCTTGCAATAATATTAGCGATAATGTCCATCTCATTAATGTCCAACTTCTTAAAACGAAAGTATATCTTGCCATATTTAATATGGAAGAATTGACGTGTATAAGCGGCCAAGGTAATGTGGAAGAAATCATCTCTGAGGTCAGTTTTATCAAAATCAGTTTCTGTTGACACTTGGTTCACAGTGAGTACGCTACACCCCCCAACACCCCCTAACACCCTCCCTAGACTTCGACAACACCCCCCTAAGGAAAATCTCTGGACACCCCCCCCCTAAGGGGGTGTTCTTTCGTGACATTTAATAGTGAAAAATTCCTAGAATTTCGATTTACAAATACGGCAGTTATGGTAATACATAATCAAATCTTGGTAGCAGTATTGCATTTTCTCCGAAGAAATATCTTCTTTTGGGCTACATTCATTTCTTGTCGCCTCACAAAAATCCATCAGCAGCAAAAGAAATGAGTTAGAAAACAATAAACATCTCCGTATGAAAACACCTGTTTGGTGACTGCTCCCTGCGGTGCGGAGATGATAGACTCACTTCAGATTCACATCAACATTCACTCATTATCTATTCAGTTGTTTTGTGTACACAGTGGAAAAGGCGAAACGCCTCACAATGAAGAGCAGGATTATTGAAACAATGGAACTAAGTTTAGGAGCTCGTACATATGCACTTATTTTTCTAATTTAAGTGAATCTTTGTTTCATAACTAAATAAATGGAAAGAAAAGTAACAATGTTTACAAACTTGATGCGCCGTCCTTTCCAATACCTAACTCTGTGCTCTTCAGGGTTTTATTTCATTATACTCTCACTCCCTCAAGAGAAAACAGGTCGAATTCATCCACGTCAACGGTAACGAACATTTTGTGAAACGAAAGCGATATTAAATGAAACCCTGAGTGGACGTAGCTCAATGCTTTGGCATTGGATTCGTTTTCCGGAGGTCCAGGGTTCCTGGAGACGGCCATCCTGACTGAAGTTTTCATAAAAGTCTTATTATGCAACTGTCTGGATCATACCTTATTTTAAGGCTATGTCCGTTTCCGTCCAATTTCCTTTGCTATTGGTAAAAATAGTCTCCAAATAGTATATGGAGATACCAGAAATAAATAATTCTTCGGAAGTGTTAACACTGCTGGACTTTTAGTTTAAGCTCGTGATGTTTAGACATTTACTTATATATACAGTTACAGACAGATCACAAGTGGCTGTAGACAAAATCATATGTTTCCCCACTTAGATCCGTGTTAAATAAGGTATCATTCAAACACTCACTCACTTCTGCCAGACTTCAGTACTCGAACTCGTGACGTACAAACTAGCACAAACATACAGACAGAGAGACAATAGTTAAAATAGCTTCTTCTTTTCCCCTGAACGTGCTACGTTGTCGCTAAAGATAAAAAAGAGAGTCAAGATAGTCTGACATTAGCTACATAGTTTGTTTGTTTTTTTATTTAAAAAACTCTACTCTCAGATGAAATGTTTAGCACCGCAGCCATGCGTGCGCTTTTTCTTATTTATATTGGAACTAACAATATTTGAAATTCGAAGATTATAGGTAAGAGAGGTTACTCGCTTCGGTAGTCAACATTTTATCAGGGAATCGGGAATTCTGAAAATTTTAATATTTCATTAAATTTAATATTTTAATAGCCACGAGCATGCAGGTGCCGACCGGGTAGCCGTGCGGTCTAAGGCGTAAGGGCAACAACTCGAAGGTCCCGGGTTCGAGTCCAGCTAGAGCCATGGGTATTTGTGGATTTTAACTTGGTGTAAAGGGTCGAATCGTGACGGGCCGAAGTCAAATGTGTTACTAGACTGTCCCATATAAAATAAAATTTCTACGTGCATGAAGGTAATAGTGACATCTACTACTTGGAATCTTTGGTGTACTGGAACCCATTACAAACCATGGATTATTCTCCAGTTTCTGTTAATTATGATTCGCCACTTTCTTGCAGAGTTTATACGGTTCGGAAATCGAAACGGGGGGTTGGGGTGCTGTGGTTCCCGGATATCCATATGGTTAACGCTCTCGCCCGTGGTGAGAACGGTTCCGGGTTCGATTCGCAGAATTTTGATACTTATGCAGTATCGTGATAAATATTGCGGAAACACTTTGAATACAAGAAGGAGCAAATTCGGGTCATAGGAGCCAAAGAACAACTGCGACGAGAGCCGACGCGCTGACTACGTACTACCCAACGAAAAGCCGTTTTAATTTTATTTTATTTATGGAATTTAAGATCTCAGGCTCATGCCGAGCTAAAAGCCGCCTGGCACGCCTTGACGCTCTACGGAATGTCGTGCCATTAGTTTAGGTTTGAGTTAGTAGACATGATTTTAGGTGTTCGAAACGTCAGTGTGGCAAATTTCTGCATGATTTGAAAAAGAAACGAGATCATGAGTAGTATTTTCTCGTCGTGAAAGTTTAAAATAAAATATTCAAACATCCATCAATGCTTGGATTTGTAGCGACAGAAAAGCGAAAAATAGATACCAGAAACGTTCTTTCGGAAATATATATTAGCGGCTAACCTGAAAATAACCTTATTGGTCTAAAGTTGAATTTTGCATTTTTAATCTGTTTCTGCTTCTCATTGAGCATTAAGAAAGAAAAAAGCTAAAAATGATATTTTACAATCCGTAGGTCAATTCACCTTTACACTGTTCGGAAGAATTGAATTTGTGGAAGTGGATGTCCTGATTTCAGCATTTGTTTGGAAAGCCTCAATGTACTCGATCACTTTGGGCATCGATCCGACAACCCTGGAATAAGAAGTGCATACAATTTCCACTAAGTTATTTGATCAACTGTGATGTAATCTTGATATACTTTACAGGGGAGCTTGAGAAAAGTAGAGCTTATTATATTTAAAATGTATTATTTCTTGCTCTAAAGACATAGTCGAGGCAAATTATCTCTTTCATAGTAATTAAAACTGTCCATATTTTACCAAATTAAAGCATTCTAGACAAGTGCAAAAAGACAAATAAGAATATCTAAAATTATATGAAAGATAATAGTTCTGTTGGTAATTCATTCTAATCGATGAAACTGATCCGAAGAGTGAAAATCAAATCTCCTCGTAGTCAAAAATCAGTTTCCTATCTCCCGACAGAGGAATAAGTTGTTTGATTTTCTTCGCAAGTAAATCAAAATAATAATAATAATGCTTGTGCAACTACTTACACACAATTAATGAAGTTGTCCTTACGTGGTTATGAACAATACTCTTTTTGAAAAGTATGGCAAGCAGAAACGACGCTCGCGCGCACACATACCCACAGAGACGCGCGCGCGCATGTATGCATACATGGTAAGATATAATGGATGACTGCATAATATAGTATATAAGTGAATATGAATTACACCCCGCCAATAACTTTAGACACCCCGCTTCGACTACATTCCTGGCGTACTCCCTGTTCACTAAGTCCGTGGCGTGTGGTAAGTGAACGCGACGGGAAGAATAACAGGAAGTCCAATCAGGGCAGTCGTATATTACCGTTCCACTGCCGTCTGGTTTCTCGACCACAAAATCATGAAGGGAGTTCTCTATTAAATGGGGAGGAACTTCTAAGATGTCTGCTGACGACATGCCCTCAAGAATTCATAAGAGCGCAAAAGGATTGCCACGTATGGCAAAAGGACATGTATTCGTCGGAGTATGATATAAATGCGATGCAGTGACCAATTTCGCATGGTGTGGGGAGAGAAAGGCTTCAATATTTCAGGATTGAGAGACTTCGGAAATCTGTAGAACTGGGGAACGGAAGTGTCCCAATCTTCAGAAGGTTCCTTGTCCTAAGCAGAATCTCAGCGCATCCCTGGTTCATCTCCCTCAACGGGAGGAGCGTCTTCTGGATTTTACAAATCAGGTGCAGGTTGGATTTGACTGAGGTCTTGAATGAGTTGTCCCCGGAATTCCCAATCATCGGGTAATACATTCTAGGGTTCCTGGATTCGAAGGTCGCGAAGAACATCGACTTTGTAAGTCTAGGCCAAATACAAGAACATCAAGTGGGGGACTGGAGACCATTGTAAATCTTCTTGATGAAGTTCATGTTAAAGTAGTATATCGGCGAGAGGATCTGGTAGTTGCATCGGCGGCTCAGGAACGGGATCTTCGTACTGGACCGGGTCGCCGAAAGGATCCACACAAAAACAACAGGATAATTAAAAGTTGAGGGCCCAGTCTTGCGGAGCACCTCCTTCTTCGTCTTCTTTGTCGAATTTGTCTCCGTTCACGAGCGAAAAGGTTAGTAGAAAGGGGCACAATCACGCAGCGTCTATACTATACAACTCTACACTTGCAGTTAATACTAAGAAAAATGTATTAGTGCCTACCAAGGAAGTCGTCAACCTAGGCGTTAAATTTTCAATTGTAACTTATCAGTATCTATTTTACCTACGTATCTTCATATCTTCGTGTCTGCTCTCATCGGAAATCTCTTCATGTATCCTAAATAAGTGCTTATTATTTCCGACAATATTGCTGTAGAGTATTCTATGAATCGACGTCTTTGCCACGTAGTCTACCTGATGCCTACTGATCTCTATTTGTATACCAGTGTCAATAATTTTGTATTATGTCATGTATTGTCAAAAAATAATAATGCGGATCGAGCTTCACGCCGTCCCTTCCTGACGCAACCTGAAGGAATCCACATACACGTTTCGGTCCCACATCCGCGTTCGGTTTAGGAACTGCACTGGGTACATTCAACAAAACCCAACAAACAACCGCTATTACAGGTTCATATAGCAAACTATAAATTGTAAAGATTTTTAAAGCTTGTATCTAGAATACCATTAAAATTACAAAAGCGGCATTGCAATCAAATTGTAGTTAATTTAATTTTCAATAAAACGTATTCGAACAATTGTTGCTGTAAACTCTACCATTTAGTCCAGTCAATGAATGGTTTCTAGACAGACTTTTTTAATGTTTATTTTACACAGACTTTTTATGTTTATGTTTTTTCACACAGCAAATTATTTAATGCCTTACGCCGTAGATAATTAATGTAATCGTCAGGACTGGAGTTAAGCTTTCACACATTCATTCCAATTTACTATTGCTTTGTTTTCCTGCAGCCTTACCAGACAAATGACTGGATTATGTATGAATTCACTGCCACATTACTACTATACCTCGTATATCTTCACCCTGATAAACATAAGGAATTAGCTAAAAACATATGGACTAATGTTATTTGGTATAGTTTGTAATGAAATACTAATAAACTTCCAGGGAAGTGAAGAAATATTTTGAATTATAGGAACAATTTAAGTTCCTAGAGGTAATACAACTTCGAAGACATCTTTACTGTAAACTGAAAAACTATGAATTCTTACCGAAATATGATCTCATCCCGTGTATACAATACGTTAATTTCTAATTACGGCATTATTCAAAGAAGATATCTATTTTCGATCATTTCAATACCGTCCGCAAAAACCAATTATCTTTAGTTCAAAATCCCGGGAAATAACCTGCTTCTATTCAAGGGCAGAGATATATGTTTGTATTTACTAGTACATTCTGTTTCACTATAAAAACACTGGGCATTGCTCCCTCATGCTCCGGGCTCCAAGCGTCGCCCCATATTGTGAATATATATGCATACAGAGACAGTGTAACCAAAAATATGTACGCAAATTTCAAAAGAGTTGTATGAATGCATCATTAATATTCATGTAAACAATCAACTACATATAGGTTTCTTCTAATGAGTGTGTTGTAATAGGGCTCTGAGAAGTATTATTTCAAAGCATATCATAACTTCGCCACGTCCTGCGTCTCACCTGTGCTTTTTTGAAAGTATAAGAATTGCTATCGACACTTACGGGGGTCATTTGAAAACTTGAGTTTTAAATAGGGTAGCAACTGTCCACTGGGTGCTTGGGTACAGGGAACAACCACAATTTGTTTCAGATGTGTCGAATATGTATATTCAAAACTTGGTGCGGATGCGTGGAACAGAATGGAAGAAGTAAATACTAATTTTTTGAAATTGATTGGCGACACTGTCAGCTGTGGAAGCTGAAAACGTTCAACGATATGGAAGGAATTAAAATATTATTTTCTGAATTTGGTTAGCAACACCGACAACTCCGGCGCTTGAAGTACCCACATGAAGTGTCCCAGTACCTACGGTGACCATACCGGGGCAGTCCCAAATTTTAGGATTGTGTCCCGGAGTTCCGAAAAATATATAAAAAGTCCTGAATTTAATAAAATAAGGGCGATATTTTATTTTGATAGGGACTTTTGAAGTAAATTGTATACTTGTATTGTTGTACTGGTTGTAATTCCTACACTATATTGAAACTACCTACCTTCGAAGCTGCGAAAAAATTGAGATAAACAAAGTGTCAGCATCTGAGGCAGCAAGTGAATATCTGCGTTCGTATTTTAACTTTTAGTGGAGATGCAAGAGGACATCTTTCGTCCCACACTCGTCTTAATTTTTAAAGTTGGGGTAACTTTTAAGCTAAATTTAAGGTCTGAATAAGAACTTTTCCTTCGATCAACACTCAAGCCACCCGCTAATAAGGGGGAGTCCATTAGTTCTCGGTAATACCGAGTCCAGAATTTTGATTGAGGAAATATGGTCACCATATCAGTACCTAATGCACACCTCAAATTTTATGTAAATCAATGCGCATGCGTCCAACGGTAACAATGAAATCTAGATTTATTTAATATTTGGCAACCCTGCCAAACTACGGTTCCTGGAGTGCCTATGTGACTTGTCCCAGTAACTAATGAGCATATATGTCAAATTTAGTGTAAATCAATGCACACGTATAGATTTGTATTAATAAAGGTATTTCTATAAGTTGAAATTAAAAATATGCTGGCAACAGCTCGGGTGCTTGAAGTCGGGGACACTGAAAACTTTCTTCTATTGTGTTGAATGATGATTAAGCTAAGTTTGAGGCAGATACGGCGTGGAAGAAGTTTTATTTAAAATTATTGTTCAAAACGTTGGCAACATTGAGAACTCGGCAACCCGAAAAACTCTCACATATACCAAAAGCTATTTGTAATCTACGGTTTAATTTATGTTGTATTTATGCTTAATTACCTATATAAAAGTAATTCTTGCTTAGATAGACGTTAGCAGTATTACAAACTTCTGCCCTAAAGAAACGAAATTTAGAAAAAAAAAAACGAAGGCTCATGTTTTTATTAAAAAATTGGAAGATTTGGAAAATACGAACGGTTTTTTCTATCTACAACACTAGGCAAGACAGTGTGAATTCAGTGTATGTTTTAAAAGTGAAAATATCTAGTGAACATAGACGACCCAAACGGATTCGAAACGAACAATGTGTTTTACGAATAGAAACACGAATTTTGTTCATCCATTCCTTGCCAAACAAACAGTGCATTTTCGTACATGGGAACATTTTGTGAGCAACACGAACGTTATATATAACGGACCACAAACATTCTAATATATTCACGTCAGTGCTACGTACATATCTTGAAGTCCGTCATATCTCGATTGATTTTCATAAAGGAAAAGGGGTCATGTAATATGTCATTCTTAGCTAGAATTTTACGAAAAATACGTTCCTTGAGTCAGTATTCCCATAAATGTATTCTTATGAGTAATAAAGGTATAAGACACAATATCAGGTAATTATGTAATATCATAGTCTAAAAAAATCGTTTTGAAATATTTAAAAGCAGTATTTAGCATAATTAACTCTCAGCAATATTTAAAAGAATAAAGGCATTTGCAGACTTTTTGACCACTCTCGTTAGACAAGAATCTGACTTATATCAATGATATCTCCAAGAGCAGTTGCGCTCGAGTGGACAACATTTGCAGGCGCACATACTTTGATATACCGGTAGTCCGGTACTAATCATGACGGGAAAAGAAATATGTAATTCTTTTCTGCTCCATCAGTATGTTTTCTTGACGCATCTAACGCCATTCATTTGGGATGCTTCTGTCACGATAGTATTCTGTAACACACGTCGGAAACAATTTTGAAACTCTAGTTACTTCTCTTTGCCTAAAGAAACATGTTGGTAATATTCACTCTGTAAAGAAATTGAGCCCGTTTGTTGGCAGAGGAAGAAACCTGCATATTTAGTAGACGTTGCATGAAAAGGATCTTCTTAAAACAATTATGAGATACCGAGCCGCCGTACCTCAGTGGTAGAGCGTTGGCATAGTATTACGGAGGTCGTGGATTTGATTCCAGCGGCCGACCATCCCGACAAAGGTTTTTCTAGAGTTTTTTTCTGTCACACCAGGCAAATGCCGCAATGACACATTCACCATAGTCCTTGGCCGACACCTTCCCGAATCCTTTCCCCCTCCCCTATCCCGACCTGAGCCTTAGATGCCTAAAGGCCATAAAATAAAAATAAACATACAATAATGACATCACAGAACTATTGTTAAATATTTCATCGCTGAGCTGAAACGTTCTGATGTTCCGGGGGCCGAGCTCTCTAGGGGAAGCTTATGTGGTTAGCGCCTTAGCTCACAGTCGGTGGCTGCTATGGCTGAGGCGAAATTGTCTGGCGAGATCCTTCCTGTGATCACTTTATTTTATTTAAAAACTTCTGTTTATTTTGGTGTTTTCTTAGGAATATCTACACTGTAAAAATAGCAGACACAACGTCCATCCAAAAAATGGAGGCGGCTGAGCTGCATCCACTTTTGGATTAACCTACATTCAGCCAGTTTCCGGTTGAACGTTTTACTTTCGGTAAAATTTCAAAATGCGTATTCATATATGACTTTTCCAGCGTATTTCATTGAAGCGAGCATTTTTTGAAACAAGAAAAGGTAATGTTCCTTTAAAATTAAAATTTAAAAAATAGTTCAGGTTGTCAGGTTTCGATCCAGGGCCCACTAATACAATAACCAGATGCTCTCGCCACTTAGACACTATTTTAATTTATTTTTTTAAAATTTATTTGAAAATACTTTTGAAATACATCTGCAACATAATAACAATCTATGAAAGATGGTAGGGCATTCCTATCCCTCTCTTAAATGAATTAACCTAAAGAAAGGCTCATATTTCTGGCTACCTAATTTATTCCGAATCATGACTGTACCTATTAGGAATTAGTCTAAGTGTACAAAGACTAAAGGTAAATCACCCTATAGAAATTACCATACAATTTGTTTTTATTTGTGATTTCCATATATTGAAATTATTCACCTAAATATTGTACATAATACGTAACGTCTGTTATATGAGGTTGATAGAGTAATATATATACCGTTTGTAGCGTAATCCAAAACAAAATTCTCCTTTTGGTTCTTGGAAAAACACGAAAGGCTGGATACTATATAATCTTTTCGTTTGTATACATATGAAAAAAAAACTCGTGTGATTCTGTTCATGATTATGTTGTATTGTTTCCAAATATTGAATGCCGATTTACATTCTATATTCCTGTGCAGTAAGCTTTCTAGTTTATCACATAGAGCACATTGTGCGTTGGGAATGATGTTTTTCTGATGGAACCGTACCTTATCTGGTGTACAATCTGAAAATCAACTGTATGAAGTTGCGCCAAATGTTTTACTTCCTCGATATTTTGCCCGATGACTTTCCAGTCCTCCTTCGGGTGTCTACTCTGCACCAACGGGTGCATAGTTTTTCGTTGTTGACTCAGGTATCGATAAAAGGACTTAACCGTCCATTGTTTGATTGGTGATTGATTGTCAAGCATATATATAATTTCACACAGAATATCCGTAATATATGGTATTATATTTTTCCAATCCTGTATGTTGAGTGGTATTGCTCGATCGATGAGTTGCCACACGGATTGTATAACCTGCGCGAATAATGAATTTTTATATTCACACACTATCTGCGCTAGTCGATGCATTCTTAAGGCTTTCCCCTGTATGTCAAAATTCCTGAGGTTTAACCCTCCGTCCTGCAATGCTAGATGGCAAGTATTTCTATTAATTCTGAACACATGTGAGCACCAAAGAAAATGTCATATTCATTGTGTGATTAGCGTCTGTGATTTGTTGGTTAATGGCAGTATTTGAAGTACATGCGTGGCTTGACTTGTATTTACAAATTACGTACGTGCTAATAATGTTTAGAAACATCCTATATATTTTTTTTATTTCACCAATCAATCGTTGAGCTAAAGATTTCGAGTTAAGCTCAATGGGTTGTTTAATGGTAGGTGCCCACCTAATGCCTAAGTAATCTATAAATGGTAATACCTTGCCAAACTTGAGAAACTGATTTTGGTATACCATGGGCATAACTAATATCTGAGTTTTTTTTTAATAATTTGTGTCTATATTAGAAGCTGTTTAGAATGCATCTAGATTATCCATGACCTTTTGCAATTCTCCTTCGTCCCTGGTTATACATATGGCATCGTCCATATATACTAACAAAGATGGCATGTAGGGTTGCAATCTTAACAGTAAAGCCTTATCCAATACTTTGTAATCTATGTTAAATAGTGAAATGATCCTATACTCTTGAATTGATTTTTTGGAACAAGTATAGCTATAGCTTCCGAAAAGGGATGTTCAGCGGGCCGACCCGCCAACAATTCCGAATATAAGCGTGACGTTCCGACCTGTGCGTCAATATTATAATTGTCAATTGTTTTATAATTTTCTATTTTTATTGTGTTAATATTTGTCTCTTGTAATGCGGCAATGTGTACCGATTGTGTGGTCAGTACTCGCTTTACATCCTCCATTTTCACTTGATGAGTAGCTTTATTAAAGTTAAAACTACATATATTTAACATATGAGGACCGCCGCCACTCACGATGCAACTATAACATAACGATAGTGCTAAGTAAATGTTCCCTCGTAACATTTTGTCTCTGTGGACCCGTTTCACATTTATAATTAAAAAGGCCTATACCTGTCCTAATGGGAATACTCTCTGAGGGATATCTGTCTTTACGGACTCCCGTCATTGTGATAATCTCGATTGGCGCTGGTTGACTTTTCTTTCCCACTAACTACCTTGTTTCCTGCCGTTGGTTACTTTCGTGAATACAGTCTCGCACTAACCACTTTAGCTTTTTGCTTCTTTAGCTCTCGAAATTTAGTTGGAGAAGTTTCTGATGGACCTGTCGTTTTTCTTGCTGACGTTTGCCGCCTTTTTTGTATCACATCCAGAGTTTCCTCGGAGGAAGATGGCGATAATAAATCTTCTTCCTGCCCGCTTTCCTTCCACTAGGTAATTCAACTGTTGATGACCGTCCCGAGACACTTTGAATTGCACTGTCCCCGTGATCGCCGGAAATACCCACGTTTTCTACATTAACCGGAGCCTCGCCTAAACGAAGCAAATTAAACGTATTTAATTCTGTTTTTATATCCCCCGGTTGATTTATCGCACTAATTGATGTAATAACACCTACTGTTGACTGCTTTTCTTGCTGCCTTTGTATAGCGTTGTTGGTTATGCTCTCGTCGCGCCTCTCACTTCCCCCTCCTGCATTCGTTAGAGATTCATCTGTTACTCGACCTTGTTCTTCTAATTGTGTGTCACTACCCGGGTTGCCAGGGGCTTCCTTTCGTTGAGAAATTATTATCTGTCTTGTAATGTTTAAAGTTTGGAAAGTTTCATAATTATAAACAAAACGCGTTTCTTTTTCCTTGTTGTTTCGAGGCGGGGGAGGATTCGCTACCCATCTTTGGTCTTCCTTCTCAGGCTCTACTTGATCTGCAATTGTGCGTTGTACACGTGTTCGGATTTTGAAATTAAAAATTGACATATATTATGGTATTTGTGATTTCAGTTCGTAAAAATGAATTAGAAGTTTTTTCTGAATAGACGATTGGTAAGATAGATGTCACAAGAAAGAAAATCTTTGATACTCTGGATACATTACCGTATTGGCTGAATATACGAAACACAGTTTCATCCGAAATCTCCAATGGTATGTTCCAGCAAGCAATAACCGTAGTTTCGCTGAGATCTAATGACACTGGAAGTATCATACGCTCGTTTTCAAAGATACAAATAATTTTCCCTTCACTAAGTTCCAATGCATGCTCCGCTACCTGCTTAGACACCAGTTTAATATAGCAAACCTTATAATACGCGTCGCCCTCCGCTGACAGAATTTCGTCGGGGTTCACATATAAGTCCCTTATAATATCTTCATGTAAATTTTCAATACTTACTCTTGTGTTTAATTGTCCTTCCACTCGCAGAGTATTACTTCGTTTCACTACCTCACTAGGCCTATATGCCATAACTTATAGTCGTTAATAGTATATTGCTTAACTCAAACTGTGATTGCCCTCACTCTCACTTGCTCCACAGAAAAAATACTTACTCCACTACTCAGAGCTCACGACCGGACGTCCGAGCCCCAGCGCGTCATGACTGGACTGCCACGAAGACAGTTGGTGCTTATGGCTTTCCGAGTGGTATTAATGCTAGAGTTTTACTGCGAAGGAGGTTAATCATTTACATGTTGATTTTACTACGAGGAACGTCTCGTGAAAAAAGGAGAGATACGTTGGCTACAATGTGAAGATTTATACCCAATTTAATTACTCTTTCCGCCAATATAATCCTGGTCGTCCTCGGTCCACCATTGAACTGTTTACTGTTCACATTGTAAAGGCAATAAAAATGCTCAAAATGGCGGGGCGTTCAGTGACAAGCAAGTAACGTTACTCCTGTTATTAGATTATATAATATCCAACTAGGGCTTAAACTTCATCTGCGAAAGTACGTAACCTCAACATTTTCAGTTTAGTTTACACTGAATTTTAAGCGTAAAATAAGTTGAACGTTCACCGGCAAAACACTTCGACCAGTCTTAACCCATTTTCAGTTAACGTTAAGTTATTACAAAGAAAATGCTAAACTTTAAAATGGAGTTAAGGTTACCAATCTTTCCACTAAACGCTTACACTATATCTACGTTTGTTATATCATATATCTACCAATCATAACAACAAGACGCTAAGTTTCGACTTTTATGTCTCCATAAAGCGGAGTAACTTTCATCTATTTCGTGTTTACACTTTTTACAGTGTAGCAGTTTAAAGAACGTGAATAATACTATTTTGCACAGAAAATGTCTTTAATATTAAAGGGTCAGGTTTAGAATTATAATATTATCAATATTTCTGCTCGCCAAAGGAAGCAATAATATCGAAGAAGAAACATTGATTTCTCATATCTAAATTTTTGTCACATTAAGTTGTTGCTATCTAATTATTGAAAGGAAAAGAAAACGGCGAATTTTCCAGGTGAAACCTTGTAACATGTAAACCAAGCGGTAAATAAAGTGATTTTCAAATTAGAGTCAAGAATAGATAGTGTGAATCTAAATTAAAATCAATGTAAACAATGCTAATGCAGTTGTGCTTAAAAGCGTAGCTCTTAAAATATAGATCACCATTAAAAACATGAGTGCTGAAAATCCAGAATCTTTTATTGCAAATCAAATATCAATAACACTGAAGAATTCCCTGGAAGAAATAGATCCTCATCTATAGGAAAGTACAATTTCTGACCATCATAAAAATTCGACAAACAAATAAAGAAATAATTAATAAAGCAATTCCATACCGTAAAACCCCAGCTTGTAGAACTGTAATTCCTCTAGTTTATGCATACTCTGTTTTCCGAGTTATTATTTCTTTAATCTCCTAAATTCGTTCTGAGTATTGTTGGTATGTATAACAATAAAACATTTCTCCAATAATTATGTCATAATAATAATAACAGCAAAGCAACAAAAAATCTAAAAAAGAAAAAATTACATGGACAATAAGAAAGAAGTAGTCACATATGATTAACCATATGACGTCATCAAGTATGATGTCAGTTCACATCATCCGCCCCTTCTCCCTACAGAACAGAAAGACTGAGTGGAGTACACACAAAACAAACTTGTCTAATGTTTTCTATCTCATAATTATCAGCACATAAAAATACACTTCAAGGTCACCATCAAATTAAAAACAAAACACATTTTCTTGCTTTTAATTTAATCCATGAGAATCATAAAAATCCCTTTCGGTAGGCCTACAGGCTGAGGTAGATTTCGAAGTTTTGCTGGGAGCCGGGGCTCGCCCCCCAACTTCAGCGCTTTTGAGAGGATGCGCCTCCTTTATCTTAACCAAAATCTCCCTGCAGCACTACACCACCACGGAGTACATCTTCACCCTCCCACGGTTGGCTGCGCCCCCAAAGGGAAGATTTGCCCCATTTATTGTAACCTACTCTTGGTCATACACCTTCATTGAAAATTTCGTTTCTCTAACTTCAATGATTTGGAAATTGGATTTTTGGGGCCGCCATTTTGGATCCAAGTTGACGACTTTTTGAAAGTTTTCTTATTTTGTCGTGACCTACTTGTGATAGTACAACTTTCACAAGTAAAATTTCATTTATGCAGCTCAAATGGTGTGCAAAATGGGATTTTGGGCGGTCATTTTGGATCCAAGATGGCGACTTTTCCCAAATGTTGTGATATTTCCCTAAGCTATTCGTCATAATGCACCTTTATGCCAAATTTCGTATCTCTAGCTCAAACGGTGTGGAAAATGGATTTTTAGGTCCGCCATTTTGGATCCAAGATGACGTCTTTGAACTCATTAGGTAACATTTTCATAATCAAAAAGTGATGTTGGTACCTTTATGCCAAATTTGATTTCAATAGCCCCAGCGGTTTAGGCTGTGTATTCTATACAACAATGGGTTCGGCGGCCATTTTGGATCCAAGATGGCGACCGATTTTGCTCATTAACGAACTTAAGCGAGCTATTAAGCCTAGAAACAACATATAAAAATTTGGTTCAAATATCTTCAAAATTATGGCCGCTATATAAATATATATTTAAATATACACTTTCATATCGTACCGATCTCAATAGGTATATTTTCTTCGAAATCTATATAAGTCGTTTCCTTATCAATAGTCACATTTCATTAGTAAAAAATAAGAGTCAAGAATAGATAGTGTGAATCTAAATTAAAATCAATGTAAACAATGCTAATGCAGTCGTGCTTAAAAGCGTAGCTCTTAAAATATAGATCACCATTAAAAACATGAGTGCTGAAAATCCAGAATCTTTTATTGCAAATCAAATATCGATAACACTGAAGAATTCCCTGGAAGAAATAGATCCTCATCTATAGGAAAGTACAATTTCTGACCATCATAAGAATTGGACAAACAAATAAAGAAATCATTAATGAAGCAATTCCATACCGTAAAACCCCAGCGTGTAACACTGTAATTCCTCTAGTCTATACATACTGTTTTCCGAGTTATTATTTCTTTTATCTCCTAAATCCGTTCTGAGTATTGTTGGTATGTATAACAATCAAACATTCCTCCAATAATAAGGTCATCAAAATTTCTGTCGAGAACAGCAAAGCAGCAATAAATCTAAAAAGAAAAAAAAATACATGGACAATAAGAAAGAAGTAGTCACATATGATTAACCATATGACGTCATCAAGTATGATGTCAGTTCACATCATCCACCCCTTCTCCCTACATGACTAAAAAGAAAAAGACGCCAATTCAAAAATTTATAAAGTATATAAGAGAGCGATCGTACTTTCTTTTAGTCATGCCATAAACAAAATCATTTCTTGCGTATAATGTACGAATTATCAAAGAAAAGTATGTCTTAAAATGTTTATTATTATTTTTCCTTTCAATAATTAGATAACCACAACTTAATGTGACAAAAATAATTGTAGATATGAGGTATCGATATTTCACCTTCAATATGAAATCAACATTTAATGAAACTACATTTTATACGATCCTTTTAGTTGCGTACAAGTTAAAAGCACTTTCGTAAACGTTTTTCTGTGGTCAGGTAAAACTGATCAAGAGAAACGTGCTCTCTTTAAACTAAAGATTTAAAGCGCCCATTGTTATTTAACAATAGTCAAAAATTTTAATATAAATTTTCACTCATGTAGAGAACATAGAAAACAGTTTCAATTCAATTACCATTATGAATGCCCACAATAAGCTTCATACAATTAGCTACAACAACAACACATGAAATTAACCACAAAGAACAAACATGTTTGTTTATCTTCGAGAAATAATGGAAATAAATACCACTTTTGTATTTTTTTCCCACAAATACAAACTAACCAAGATATCAACATTTTCATTTATTTTAATGCTAAGCTAATTTTGCACTTTATTAGTGAAACATCAGAGAAAGCACTGCTTAATAAACAGTGATGCTTAACAGAAACAGATTAAACCCAAACGTTGTTAGTCTGATTAACTGTGGTTTATTTACTTACATAATGCGAGATAAATTTAAATAAATGAAATGAAGTATCAGTGTTAAAATACTATTAGAAGAAATAGTAGCCTGTGTTATTTTCTAAATTTATTTGTTTGGTCCAGGAAACGATTTTCGTATACGTACTTGAGATATACCCATATGCCAAACTGTATATTTTAATCATATCTAACTAGGCTGAGAAATCCTCCCAGTTGCAGGGAGGGAAGAGAGTACTTGTGCTTGACATTTCTAGTAAAACACTTGAATTAAACATTGCCGTGTATAATAAACGCATACGCAATCGAAGGATACAATAGCAGAATGAAAACAATCAATAGAATCTCCTCTTTACCAGGAAATTATCAGCTGGGAGTAGGTTGAGTCTCACATTTTGTAGTTAGTCCGGGGGCCAAACCTAGGTCTGTTGGCAGGTTGACGTATAGAGTATTTCTCTTCTGAAAGAGATTTTAGGGAGCTAAAGGACAAATTCCGTCTTGGACACGTGGTCAGTATTCCGTCCGTTTTTCAATATTGCCACCGTGCGAATGTAAGAATTCAACTCTCATATAATATATATTAGTTCTAATTACTGAATCTTTGTTTCTTGTATGATCAACAGATACAGCATATCGACTCTGAAATTATTTCTAGAGTAGTAAAGGACATATTCTATCTCAGTCACATGTCAAAATCTTGTCATTTTTTTAACGCGGCCGCCGAGTGAAATTGTATATCAGCCTGCATCTGTACTATCGTGGCCAATATAATGTTTATATGAGTTTGCTATACACGATTTTTCTCTAAGCCTAGAACATAGGCCACCCAACTAACGTAGAGGGGGCGATGTGTGATTCTGAGAATATGTGCGTGAACGAGCAAGTGTTCGGATTTTCTTTTCCTTACGAGAAAACATTATCCCATGTCCTGGGATCTGGAAAGATATTTATGATTTCCTGCAGTATGAAGCAAATAATTAAAGAATTTTAGAGAGTCCCATTTCAAACATCAAAAGAGGAAACGTAATACTATTTTTACTTTAGGTAAACGCCTGGTTCAAATTTAATGAAAAATGTAATTTAAATTGTCCTGTAGAAAAGTTAATTACCAAACATAGAGAATCGAAAATGAACGTTGAAACCTATGGTTACCTTACCTTACCAACTGGCACTACAGCTCGGGATGAGCTTTCGCCTCCTTTACAATCAGCCTCCACTTCTGCCTATCTTTGGTCTTCTCTCTCCATCCTTTAACCATCATACACTTCAGATCTTGCTCTACATTATCAATCCATCTTATTCTAGGACGCCCTCTTCTTCTACTGGAAAATATTTTCTCGTTCATTATCCTTTTTGACATTCTGCTTTCCTTCATCCTTAATAGGTGCCCATACCATCTCAGTCTCTGCGCCTTCACAAATCTTACTATATCTTCGCATTTCAATATGTTGTTTATCTCTTCGTTTGTTCTGATCATCCCTTTTCACCGGTCCATAAATTTTCCTCACTATCTTCCTTTCGAATTTCCTTAGTGTTTCTTCGTCGTCTTTCCTCATTACCCATGTTTCCGCTCCATATGTCACAATAAGTGTGTTGTAAACCTTGAATTTCGTTGTTATGTTAATTAGACTGTATTTTCGTAGTTGTAAATTAGCATAATATGCTCTATTGGCTGCCTGAATTCGTTCGTTAATTGTCTCTCTCATTTTATTCTGACTGTTTATCAGCATGCCCAGATATTTAAACGTTTTTACTGCTTCGAATTATTTCCCCTTTATTATGATATTACTGTGCTATTTCTCTTTGGTCGTTATTATCATATATTTTGTTTTACTTATGTTTGTTGTTAGTCCATACTTGTTTGCTTCATCCTCCATTCTTATAAACACTTCCTGTAGTTCCTTGATAGTCTTGGATATTATTATAACATCATCCGCGTATGCAAGTATTTGGCTTAACTTATGGAATATTGTGCCTCTTTTATCGATCTTTTTTATGACGCCGTGTAGTGCTATGTTAAATAAAGTTGTAGACAATCCGTCCCCTTGTCTCACACCATTATTGTAGGTAAACTCTTCAGTTTTTCGGTTACCTATTTTCACTAGCAATCTTGTCTGACTTAGTGTCATGACTGTCAGTTTGATCAATTTAGCTGGTATTTTCATTTCTACCATTGTCTCAACTAGTATCTTTCTATTAATACTATCAAATGCGGTTCTAAAATCAACAAACAACAGATGTAGGTCAACATCATGTTCAAAATGTTTTTCAATTATTTGCCTGATTGTAAATAGGTGGTCTGTAGTACTTCTCTCAGCTCTAAATCCACCCTGATATTCTCCGATTTCCTGTGAATAATTTAGTATATGTATAAGTGAATGTATAAGTCCTGTGAATAATTTGTACATTATACTTAACAGTGTGATTACTCTGTAATTTGCGCATTCCGTTCTATCTCCCTTCTTATGTATTGGGCACAATATTCCTGTCTTCCAGCTTTCCGGTATTCTTTCTTCTTTCCATATTTTTATTATCATTTTACATAGTGCTTCCTTCATTTCTGCTCCAGTGTTTTTAAGTATTTCTGCCGTTATGTTATTTTCGCCTGGGCTTTGTTGTTGTTCTTCTTCTGCAATGCTCTATGGAATTCTTCTCTTGTTGGCTCCGTTTCTAATTCATCCTCGTCTTTGTATTACATTCTAATATCTCTTTCTTCACCTTCATTCTCGTAATAGAGTTGTTCATGGAAGTATTCTTTCCATCTTGTCAATATTTCTTCTGTGTTGCTAATCATGTTGCCATTGCTGTCTTTGCATCCTATTTCTCTCGGTGTGTATCTTTTAGTCATTTTCTTCCATGCTGTATAGAACTTTCTTGTTTCATTTGCTCCGCTTAGCTGTTCTACCTGTTCTATAGACCGTTTTAAGAATTCTTTTTTTTCTTTTGCCTACATGTTCTGTTTGCTGCTGTCCTTAATTCTTTATATCTTTCACTGTTACTTCTAGTCTCTTTTTGAATCATTTTAATCCTGGTTTCATTCTTCTGTTGGATTATAGTTTGGCAGTCTTCATCAAACCACTCATTCCTCTTTTTTCTGGTTTCCTTTCCAATTACTTCCTCAGTTGCTTCTGTGAGAACTTTTTCTAATGTGTTCCAGTTGTTGTCGATTATTTCGTTACTTCCTAAGTCTTCTGTTTTTCCTAGTTTATCACTTATAACTTGCCTGTACTTTTCTTTGGTATTTGTTATTTTAAAGTTCTCATTTTCCCACTTTACTCCTCTCGTTCCTTTTACAAGTTGTTTTGTTATTCTTTGTCTAAAATTTGCTTTAACTAAATAGTGATCTGTGTCGCAGTTAAGTCCTCTATGGCTTCGTACGTCAGTGACGGTTGATGAGTGTCTTTTGTCAATCAGAACATGGTCTATTTGGTTTACTGTCGTATGGTCAGGTCATTTCAAGGTTCCTAGGTGGATTCTTTTGTGCGGAAAGCAGGTGCTTTTAGTTATCATTCTATTTCTCATTGCAAATTGACTCAGCAGTCCCGTTCTCATTGGTCTCTTCGTGTAGTGTGTGTTTACCTGCCACTTGGTCATGAAATTCCTCTTCCGATTTGAGCATTCATATCTCCCAGTATTATCTTGTCAAATTTTGGTATTCTCTCGTATTCCTTTTCCAGTGTTTCGTAAAATCCTTCTTTTTCTCTTTCTTCTTTCTCTTCTGTCGGCGCATGCGCTATGATTAAGGTCATGTTTTGGAATTTACCTTTTATTCTTATTTTGCTTATCCTCTCGTTTACAGGTTCGAATGCTATTACATTGTTCCTAATTCTGTTCGACACAATGAGTCCTGTTCCATAGTTCCCCGTTTTATCTTCGTTCCATCCATAGTAACATGTATATGACTTCCTATCTATTCTTCCTTGTCCTTTCCATCTTATTCCTTTCAATGCTGCTATATCTATTTTGAGTCCTTGTACTGCTTCTGCAATTTCCTCCATCTTTCCGAGTAGTCTCATTGTTCTGTTCCACGTTGCTATCTTCCAGTCATGGTCCTTTTCCGTATTTACTTGTCCGTTATCCTTCGATCCACCTTTCTGAGGCTGTGTTTTTGGTTTCGGAACTGATGTTATTTTTGCGAGGTAGGGTAGTTGGCCCTACGCTCAAACCCCAACCTGGAGGCCCATGAGTTTTCTGTTGGGGTCCTCTTCCCCTAGCCTTTGTAGATCCCTCTACAAACTGCAAGGCAGTAGTGCTGGTTTTAGTCCGCCCCGAATGTTGTGTGGATGGATCCACATGGAGACCGACATGGATCGAGTGGCCGTAGCTCAGTTGCTATAGGTTGACTTAGCAACTGGAAGGTTCTAGTAGGACCATTTATCCTAACTGAGGTAGTACCTGGCCATTTTCCTCACCACACGAATAAACTAATGTTTATAATAATCCGTAGAGACAGAACAAATACACACACTCACATAATGACAGAGAGTGTATGTAGAAGAAGAAATGGGTAAGAGAGAAAGAGAAAAAAGGAATTGACGAAGTCATGAAAAGAAAGAGAAGGATAGAGAAAGAACAATGAAAACATTGAAACTAGATTGATTTACTACTATCCTAAAGAACAAACGCAAACACACGGTTTACTTTCTGATTCTAGCTAGTGATAATTCTCACTCTAACCCAAGAAGAATCTCTGATTGAGTTCTGTAAATAGTTGAAGCTATCATTTTAGTCGAAACAACAGAGCGATGACTGGGAATCTAACCGGGGCTGTACGAAAAAGGCCAAGACAGAACCACTACACCACACATTTTATATTCTAAAAATCTACGCAACACATGTTACAGTCGTTCTTTGTTAAATAAGTACAAGATAACTGGACGCTTGAGGTCAAGGATTTGTTTGTAAAGATGTATTCTAAACACCAACATACTTTATTTTAATCTTCCAGCCAATATTCGTTAATCGTCGTCTTCTTCTATAGCTACAAGGACAGTAACTTTCCTACCTTAGGGAATGCGTACAAGTGCATTAGGAGTTAAAGTATGATATTGTGCCCAGATTGTCAGCGTTGCTAACGTTTTTAAAACCATATTTGAAAAGTTGTTTCCACGTCGTTGGAAACTGAACAAATATTACTTGATACATATTGTGATTGTCCAGGTTCCAAATTACCTCGTTGTCAGTGTTGCCAATCTATTTTAAATTCTACTTATACAAATTTACAGTGTCCATTGTACTATACCAAATTGCGCATTATATGCATTAGTAATCAACCTCAAGTCACGATGAAACTTCCTCGACCTCAGATAACCTCAACTCACGATATGACGTTAACTTCAGCTCCACGATGAAACTTCAAACTCAACCTCATGATAGAACTTTAACTCCGACCTTTCTCAACCTCATGATGAAACATTAACCTCGACCTTACTCAGCTTCAGCCTCACTATAGGAGTTCAAGTTCGATTGCTCTCAACTTCATGGGAACTTTAACATCGACCTCATTGAACCTAAACCTCACGATTGAACCTTCATCCCCCGTCACTAAATCTCAGATGGACGCTATCAACCTAGACCTCACGATAGAACATTAAAATCAACCTAACGATATAACTTCTTTCTCCACCTCACTTAACGTCCAACTCACGATAGAACTTCAACCTCAACCACAGTCTTACGATGGAACTTCAACATTGGCCTAACTCAGCCTTACGATGGAACTTTAACATCGACTTCACTGGATCCCAATCTAAGGATGGAACGTTAACCTCGACCCCACTGAACCTCAACCACACGATGGTACTTCAATTCTGATGTAACTAAAACTAAAGCTCACTATGAGACCACAACATCCATCTCAATCAATCACAACCTCACAGTGGGATTTCAACCTCAACCACTTGAAGGAACTTCAACGTCGACCTCAACCTTAACTTCACGATGGAATTTTAGATTCAACCTCATGATGAAACCTCAACGTTACGATGGAACTTCAACGTCGATCTCGCGTAGCCTCAATCTCGCGATGGAACTTCAACCTCGACGGCACAAAGGTGTTAAATCTCATGTGGCCCAACCTCAACCTCATCTCTTCTAGACCTCTAGACGCGAGCTTAAGTTTGTGAGGTCGAGGTTGAAGTTTTATCGTGAGGTTGTAAAAGGTAGAGGTTCAAGTTCCTCTTAAAGTTTTGAGGTTTAAGTTCATTGTAAGGTAGAGTCAGATCAAGGTTGAGGTTGAGTGTGGTCGAACTTCAAACTCCGTTGTGAGGTCGAAATTGATTAAGATCGAGGTTGAAGTTAAATCATGAGGTTTTAATGAGATAGGAGATCATGTTCCTCGTGATATTGAGTGAGATCGAGGTTAAAATTCCGTCGTGAGGCTCAGGTTGAGTAAGGTCGAGATAGAAGTTTCATCATAAGGTAGAGATTTGAGTCAGGGGTCGAATTCTTATTTCATTTATGGCCTTTAGGCATCTAAGGCTCAGGCCGGAATAGGGGTGAGGAAGGATGGCAGAAAAATGCTATCCCTGGATTTGCCTGATGCAACTGAGGAAAATCCCTGGATAAACCTCAGCCAGGATGGTGGGTCGCTGGGATTAAACCCACATCATCCCGAATGCTACCACTGAGCTACTGCGGCTCGGTAGATTGAGGTTAAGGTTAAGTTAGGTCCAGGTTGTTCGGTTGTGGTTCAGTGAGGTCGAGGATGAAGTCCCATCTCGAGGTCGAGTTTTAATTTCACACTTAAAGTTAAGGTTGGATGAAAGCGAAGACAAAATGTAGTACTAATGATGGCGAGGATCTAAGAATGAGCATATGGATATTAAGCCAGTCCTCATGATGCCTGGTCAGTCCAATACCAATCATACACTTGCCAATAAAAGTACATCAGAACTAGAGCTCAGACTATTCGAATATTCGATGATTTCTGGCATATCATAGATTCGAATATTTGAATACTTCTTGGTAGGAGTAGTTTGGAGCCCAGTTTTCCAAATATTGTAGGTTCGGTCATTAAAAACTTTCCAGCTTATTTAGAATGTTAATATAAAACAATTAAGCCTTATAATTAAACTTTATACAAACCAGGACTCGTACCTGACAATGCAAATCTACGCACGCCAATCCTCCTTCGAAACACTGCATAACGTCTTTCCTACGCCACTTGTTCAATACTTAGATTTAGATACCCTGGATGCTTGCTTGCGATTTGTACTTAGACATACTTTATAAAATAGGTCAACTATTTTATGAAATAGGTGGCAAGAGTGACACTTTGGGACGGAAACTCTCACCCAATTTTTTATTTGTGTCGAATAATTTGTGTGTCAAGCTTGGTGCTGACGCGCCCAAATTGAAGCATTTTTTTAAAAATAAACATCTGTCACAATGACAACTGAGACGCAATACTAAGACCCAGAATACTTGTATGGCCTAGCCCAGTATTTACGTTATGCGTGCGCAAAATTTGGTGGAAATTAAGGTACACTTGTAGATTTGGATACCTGCGTCTACGGCGAGCGCGCGTGGAAACAATGTATCTGTACAAGTCGCCTGTGCAATAAAAACAACACCGAACCTGACTTTCAAGTGCCTTGGGTAACTACTTTCATTAAATTTCCTAATGCCTATATTACATAAAAATGAAAATATTTAATTTTCTTGTAAAAAATGTAAAAGTTGCGACGCCCGGACTGACATAATTCCTAGTTCACGTCATCGCTGCCGCCCGGGGTTGGCAGGAGCCTACGGACGGGGGTGGGCTGGAAAGTTACATGTGGACTGCAGGCCAAACGGAGTTTAATGAGGTGGGGTCTGGGTGGACCGAGTCGGACCGGTCTGGACTTGAGTTGGACTGCAGGCAGACGGAACTGAACGAGGTAGGGGTCTGAACGGGCTGGATCAGACTTGTCTGGGTCTGAGTTGGACTGCAGATCAGAGCGAAGTTAACGGTGTAGGGATCTACACGGGCCGGCCCTGGCTGGTCTGCCCTGGGATGGACTGCGGTAAGAACAGGACTAAACGGGGTAGGAGTCGCACTTGCCGTTCGGGGCTGGTGCGGGCCTCTATTTGCAGGACTCGAATTCGTGCAAAATGTTTCTCCTAGTAAAATGATTTATGCTTTTCAACTCAAAAAGTATAATGAAGTAAATCGTATTCGCACGATGATAAACGAGAAGAAATCACTGGTAAAACCTAAGTCAGAATAGTCACCCGCTGATACTGAACCGAGGACCTCCCGAATACGAACAAAGTAAGGTAGGGTGGCCGTTTGGAACTTAACATACTCATATGTACGTTTATCACACGCACGCATACACATAATTATTTGTCTGGAAAGGAAAAGATCTTAATATATCTCAGATATTCTTTATATGATGTTCAAAGATTCATTCTTTTATCTGTATCTGTTTAATATATATATATATATATGAGGGACATTCAAATGAAACCCGGTCACTAGTGTAAAGTAACGGTAACGATTGTATTAACTCAAAAATGTAGTTATACACAGTACACATACTCACACATGTAGTGATACACAGTACACATACTCACAAATAGTCACCACAACTGTTGGCACATTTATCCCATTGCGACACTAGCCGGTCGATTCCATCCTTGAAGAAGCTAGTAGGCTGCTGTTGGATCCAGGCCTGGACCCAGTCACACACTTCGTCGTCCGTTGCCAATCGATGTCCGCGAATAGCTTGTTTTAGAGGTCCAAACACATGAAAATCACACGGGGAGAGGTCGGGACTGTACGGTGGATGTTCCAGCGTTTCCCACCGAAACTGCTGCAATGTCGTCTTCACCGCATTGGCCGTGTGTGGGCGGGTGTTAACATGCAGGAGAATAACGCCATTAGACAACATGCCTGGGCGTTTCGACTTGATGGCTCGTCTAAGGTTCTGTAACGTTTCTTGATAACGCTGGGCATTGATGGTGGTACCCAGTTCCAGGAACTCGACAAGCAGTGTGCCCTCGTGGTAAAAAAAGAAGGACATCATCACCTTACCAGAACTGGTGTGCACGGCCTTTGATTTCTTTGGAGGTGGTGAAGTCGCATGTTCCCACTGCTTGCTTTCCGGTTCAAAATGGTGACAAAATGTATAATCCCCTGTGACAATACGCGACAGAAAGCCGTATTCCTCCTCATGATAAAGTTCCTGATGACTCAAAGACAGCGCCATTCGAGTATTGCGCTGTTCGGCGGTCAGTTGGTGGGGAACCCACTGCGCAAAATTTTTTTCGAAAGTCCAAGTGTTGATGCATTATGGTGTGGACGGTGCCCACGCTAATACCCAGTAACCGATGGATCTCGTCCACGGTGATTCTGCGGTTGTCCAAGACTAAAGCATTCACTTCTGCAATCATTTCCGGTGTGATGACACGATGAGCCTGTCCAGGACGGGCATCGTCTTCCAGTAACTCGCGCCCCTCAAGGAATCTTTTGCGCCATTCAACAACACTTGAACGACGCAGACTGTACTCACCGTACACAGCGTTCATCCGTCGATATATTTCACGGCCTCCAACTCCCTCCGCCGCCAAAAATCGAATCACTCCTCGTTGTTTTGCTTACTCGCCTGCATGTTCGGTAGTGGACGATAACTTGTGTGACCACCTTCTCTTCGGCGTGAAACCACACTGGCTCTATGCAACGTCAAACGGTGCGCACGCGTCAGCCTCTCTACCAATCGA